>OY735204.1:66655750-66663250 GCA_963457665.1 Thysanoteuthis rhombus | reverse complement strand
TTAAATGATAATCAATAAATACCACACACGACGTTACTAAGAAGAAGTAGTGATAGCAGCTTCCGTGTTTGTCGACCTTGTAGCATTTAAAACACCTGAACAGCAACAGGAGCAATAACAAGGGCACGGATCGTAAAATTACAAATACAGAATATCGCAATGATCGATACAGAAGCAAGAAACAGATAATTGGAGCCATCCGATCGAAATGATAATTAATCAGAAATCGTGACTCAACTGACCTGGAAGTTGTTGGTGCTTTTGCGGGGGTGGTAATTTGCAGCAGCAGGACTAAGTTTCACAGCAATGGTTTAAAAGAAAAAGTAAGCCTTCAATGATAACAAGAGAAATCGTTGCTTTTCTAATAGAAGAAAAAACCCAATGAAAATATGTGTAGTTTTATGTGGGTTCAATAGAATAATACATTTATTCGATTTGATAATTTTATGTATACTTATATAATGGTAATGCTTTCATTGATTCCTGGTCGGTAATAATCCATTTTACCTGAGTTTCAATATAGTTCTATTGTAAAATGATTTTTCGGTGCCGTTTTACAATGATATAGTTCTATAATGAATTATAATTCACAATCCATTTCTATCTTTGATGATAGAATATATATATATATATATATATATATATATATATATATATAGTCACGATTTCGATTTCTGATTAATTATCATTTCGATCAGATGGCTCCAATTATCTGTTTCTTGCTTCTGTATCGGTCATGCAATGCTCTTCCATAGGAATATAGCACTCTGGTGGATGAGGAATTTCTGTGTAAGTGGACATATCATTCAAATTCAGCCTTACTGACTGTCCAGTTCCGTAGTCCAGAGGTGGGTTATCAGCCTCAGGGTCCAGAGTGAAAGTTTCATTTCTGCTGAGCGGTACTGGATGGGATAATTGAAAGTCTATAGCCACACTGAAGAGATGTGATTCATCCAAACAAGTGTCTGTGGATGACGCAATAATATATATATATATATATATATATATATATATATATATATATATATATATATATATATATATATATATATATATATATATATCCCTTGACCAAAATAGCCAATACTCATAACTGCTGCAACTACTTCCAACGGAAGATACAATCAAACCACCAATCATTTTTCACTTACAAAAAACATAAAAATGCCTGGACTTACCAATATGGCCTTCCATAGATTATAATGTTTGATTTCCATTCTAGATTTCATAGCAAAACATCTGATGCCAAAGTTGTTTGCTATGAGAACCAAACCTTTCAACCACTAAAAGGTACACATAAGCGACAGAATATTGCGAACACTTCCTGAAAGATGTATAGAATTGTAATCAATCAATTTGTTAAGTAATTGATTGAAAAAAAAAGATCCCATATACTTATTATCCCTGACTCCGAATAGTTAATGTATATATATATATATATATATATATATATATATATATATATATATATATATATATATATATATATATATATATATATATATATATATATATATATATATATTGGAGCCTTCTTTAATTATAAAAACTACAAAGTCTAACGACCTAAGATTCTGCATGTACAGGTCAACGTAAGCTATGCAAGGTCATTTCTCTGTTATTTGTTGCCAATTCCAAAGTTGTGGCCTACAATCTTGCACCAGAGATGTTGAAATCTATTGCATGAGTTTGTAATCTCAAGGCGAAGTCCACAATCAATGTAACGTTGACCTCTTCCGTCATTGGAAGTCACCAAAGGTAATTCCGGGACAGTTTTAAATGATTTCCCAAGTTTGTAGCCACAATTTAGCACCGATGAAACTAGAATTAGGCTAAGGGGCACATCTCTGCATGATAGAGGTCGTATATCATGCAGAGTTGTCTTAATTTAAGGTTACAAGAGGTCATTTTTGGTCATTTTCAGCCAATTATTAAAGTTGCAGGCCATGATTCTGCACTAAGAATGTTGGAACTTGGCATATGGATATATTTCCCGGAGTCAAAAAGGGCAGAGCAGGCGAAGTTGAGTTTTGAGGACATGAAAGGTCATGATCTGTCATTTTTGGTCATTTTTCTTTGAGTTTTTGACAATACTTGAGCACTTATGTAACTGAAGTTTGGATTAATAGTAAATCTTTTCTTGTAAAGGTTAAACAGGGTGCAATATCAACCCCAGAATTTATTTGGGGTCACTTTCAGTCAATTCCAACAGATATTCTAAGTAGTTACTAGGTTGCATCTATGAAATTTTGGATAGGGGTTGATTATATCACGGCAAAAATATCGAGAGATTTGACTTCGACATAGGGATCATCCGGGGTCACCGTATCTCTTTTTTGATCATTTCTAAGGAATTTTCTACGTTATTGGACAGTGCATGCAAAACCAATTGATGTGTGTTTCATTTGTTTTTGGTAAAATTCCCGATACATTTAGTAGGAGTACACAGTAGGAATATATATATATATATATATATATATATATATATATATATATATATATATATATATATATATATATATATATATATATACATACATATATATATATATAAATATATATATATATATATATATATATATATATATATATATATATATATATATATATATATGATTGAATTGATAAATATGTTTCGTGCAAAGTTTTGGATAATGGCTTTTGCAGAAAAAGAACTCTGCATTGACGCATTACCACAAAAGCCAATTACCTGAATCGAACTGCTGTTGTCTGTCAGATTGAATACTGCTGTCACTTTTAGTTTTATTGAACAGTGTTGTTTCCTTTGGCTGAAATTCCTGGAGTAACAGGGGAAACGGAGGCAAGAGTCTCTCGTCGAACAAACAGTATTCGGTAGTCAAGAAAATTGATGATTAGAATAGAAAAAAATTGAAATTTCTTTCTTAATTAAACGATTCTTTCTGAGACTTTTTTTTTCAACTTAGATTCATCACACAGTCTTTTCAAAATTCAGTGGAAGAGAATTTTGCCAGTGCTCTATTGTAAACAGATGAAAATGTATAAACTCTATAATGTAAATGCGTTGTCAATGATTTTGCTACGAGAATACATTTTAAATTATCCCCTTGGGAGAATTTTTTTTGCTTTCATAATTACAAAACAAAACATATGCCTGTTGCTGGGAGTGCGTTAGGCACGAAATATTGACATTTAACGGGTATATACCCTTGCTCCATCATCATCAATAATTCATACAAACGATTCACGTGTTCCGAAGTATTGTTTTTTTCTAAACGTTTTTCGTTTGAGGAACAAGGGTGTTGAGGGAGTAGTTCTATCCCTGTCATGTTTTCTAAACACTATTCAATCAAAATGGCCTTGTAAACTCCGGAGAAATAGTCGGATAGAGCTAGGTCTCGGAAAGAAAGATTTCCCAGTTGATCAGGTCTTCAATCTTTTCAGATGTGATCTTTGATGAATAGGGCTGAGCAATAATATGATGGACAGCCACAACTTTGTGATTGATCGAAGCAGGTCTCTTCTATCTTGAAAGCAATGTCTTAAAGCCCTAACTGCTGACGATGGATCTTTAAACTACTGATGGCACTGTCTATTAGCAAAGCGTGCCACAGTGAAGTAATCCAACCAAAAATTCTGTAATAATTGTTGGTATTTTCTTTCGATTAAACACTTCAGATATTTCGGGTTGCTTCTTGAGAATTATTGCTTTTTCCCTGCTAATTAAACGTTGTATATCTATTCCGTAGAAACCTCATTTCTTAGGTAGGTCAATAAATAAATTAGTTAATTGGATCGGTAAAACCGTTCTGATATTACTAGTATGTATTGTTAGCATTCAACCATTTAAGAATAACAAAGATGATATTTAACTTATTACCATCCGATTTTACCCAGAAAGATATAACTGATATTACCTGCAATATATATCTCTCTATATGTGTGTGTGTTAAGGGGGGTTCTTTTTAAAATCACGATTGAAACGTGAAAAGAGAATTGAAAGAAAAAACAGGTGTCACTTTTTCGAAATATCCTATCACTGTAGTATGTACCGATACATTTTGACGGTTGTCAATCTTTTTTGTTTGAGATTTGAGTGATGGAGTCAAATATGTACACAACATACAGTCTTCCCTGCAGGATCATCCTGCATCAACGCACACATACACACACACACACACACACGATATATATATATATATATATATATATATATATATATATATATATATATATATATATATATATATATATATATATATATATATTATTTGAAAATAGTTCCAATGATAAAATTAGTGTGGTTGGAATTCTGAGAATCGATGTGTATCAAATAAAAAAGTGCTTGATGAATTAGAAAACCAAAACAGAGCAATATTTGATAATTACAGAAGATAAGACAGAAGGACTCCACACGTTTTTCTTGGTTAATCCATTTTTGAAGATTGGTAAACAATATTTTGCAATACGATAATGATGTTTAAGTTTCCATTCAAACACAATATTTGAATCAACCAAATCAAATTCTGTTGATAAAAAGAAAAGGATATTAAAATGTAATGATTTTCTTCACTTTTTCTTATTCAAAGATTCATGGAACATTTTTCTCTGTATTGCAATTTAATTTCTAATCAAGAAATCAAACTGTAAAAAATATTGTGTATCTTTTCGCCAAAAATATCTAATAAGTGTTGGCTTGATTAGAGAAGTAGTCTTTAAATAAATATCTTTTGAGCATTCAATACTAGTAACTACTATCTGCTGGTAATTTACTCGCTGACATAGGTAGATTACTATTTTATTAATATTTGGAATATATATATATATATATATATATATATATATATATATATATATATATATAAGTGATTAACTGGCCATCACAGTCTATAACTGAACAACAGTCATGGAAAGGAAATTCCATCAGAAAAATATTGATGACGTCTCTTGTGTTTCCATGGAAAATATCAATAACACAGTTTTTAAAAATATCAACAAAAAAAAAACGCTAGACGTTGGAGAATATACCCAATAGAATAAGACCCTTCAAAAATCCCCAGAGCTGCTTTTTCCAAAAATCAAAACAATTTTCCGGACGTGTTCGGAGAAGTACTCATATCAATATTCAAGTCAGTGGACAAAACGAGGTTGCCAGGAACATGGGAATAAACAAAATAAGGCCCATAAAAGATCAAAGAGCGTTTTTTATGAAAAAAACCAAAAGAAACAAAAAACGATTGTGTTGTTGGAAGCACTAGGTCACACAAGTAAAATAAAGCTGAAATCACGCCAAAAAACTTCTGCCTATTCACAAAAAAAAAAAACATTTCTTTTAAATTTGAAGTGGGGTTTAGTGGAGTGAAGTTTGTAGACAAAACTCTATGGCCTGGAAGAAAAAAACAAGCAAACAAACATACTACACCTAAACGTACACATACGTAAAAAAGGATAAGACACTCTCGTCATCTTTGACGATTACGGTTATAAAGATGGAGGAATTATTCATGATATCAATATAAATTTGAATTGAAAATAATCATTATCCGTAAAAATAATTCCTCAACAAATTAAAGTTAGAGCGGGAAGCATATCAGATTGTATGAAATCTACCTTATTCAAAATTTCTATCCAGTATATACATGAAGGTAACACATCAACAATAACATAAAAGTATAAATGATTCTTTTCAATTCTATAATGCTTCCAGATATAAACTCGATATTTTACAGAGAGACGGAGCTCCTTATTAAGAAAATGGAGCTGAATAGAAACAAATGATTTGTTTCTTTCAAGAACGTAGAGGCATTATATGCTCCATCTTGAAATTAGATTACGAACACTCTTTTCTAATTGGGTTTAATATTAAGGTTTAGAGGTTTTGTGTTGATAAGTTTGTTTTTCTTTTCTCGTTATAACTTGTATATGCTGGATAAAACAGATGTAAGCTTTTCCAGTTGACAACTTTTGCAACGAGGACTGGGAAACGTGCTAAAACAATATGGTGGCGCCAGCTCTGTACCCATCCCCCAAAACCCTGTATGATTACAGTCGAAATGTTGCAAGAGAATCCCGCCTTTAAATGTATCTATTCAGCAGGAAACGATAGTGTAGCTTAACGCTAGGCTAAACAAGAAGTAAATGGACGGACCCTCAATCCGATGAGTAGGAGACGTGTGGATCACACAAATTCATTCATAATTGTATGAGACAAGGTGAGAATATTTGCAGTGTTTTGCATGTGAAGGGATTCTATTCTTTTATTGGTAGAGGGGCCAGTTTTACACAACAGACGGATGCAGGAATAATGTGGCGATATTTGTTGGTGTCTTTCAGAGAGGTGGGCGCTATTATCAGTCTTTAACCCGTTATGAGTTTTTGATGGGTAGGAATGGAGAATGATGAAGATTAAGGAAACGGGTGGAGCCTTGGTGGATTGTCTCATCTGCATGTGGAAGAAATGAGGGGAATGTAAAGACAAGAAACTTTTTTTTTCAAGTAGAAAACAATGAGAGAGTGAAGGGGGGGACAAATACTAAAACTGGAATGCAAAATGGAGGACAAAGAACGAGATATGCGCGGAAAAATGATCAGGAAAGTAGAAAAAAGGAAACAACGAGAGAATAAAGGAAAATGGCGGGAGAATGGAAGAGGATGACGGGAGAAAGAGGGAAAATAGCGAGCAAATGAATGGGATTGGTAGGAAATAAAGATGAAATGGCAGAGAATGAGTGAAAGGAAGGAATCGGTGGGGCCCCAAACCCACAACAAAGAATAAAAAAAGAGAAAAAAAGATATAAAAAAGAGGAATGGATATTGAAAAAAGAAGGGTGAATGGATTATTGAATGAATGAGAGGTAGGTTGAATCTAAATTGTTATAAAGAAAAATGCAAGAATAAAAAAAGGGGAATGAACGAATAAATAAATAAATAAAAACTGGAAAGAATTACAAGGAGAGAAAATGATCCGAAGAAAGAAAAAAGGGAAAAAATGGAAGACTGAAAGAAAGAAAAACGGAAAAGAAAGGAAGAAAGGAGATATCAAAAAAAGAAGGAAAAAGAGGGAAAAACAGAAAAAAAAAAGAAGAAAGACAGTGAGAGGGAGGCAAAGAACCGGAAAAAAGGGAATAAATAAATTAAGATATGTTCAGAAAAGGAAGGAGAAAGCTGAACGATGAAGTAAAGATGTAGAAGGGACATTGGGTAGGGAGAGGGAGGGATAAGACGAAGGAGAAAGAAAGAGAATTAAATGAGAAATGAATACGTTAAAAAGAGAGAAAAACAGGAAGAAAGAAAATGGCAGAGATTCTTAGGGAGAAAGAAATGAATAAAGAAAAAAAAGACAAAATAGAGGGAAATAAAGAAAAGAGCAAATAGCTTAAAGAAGATTTTTAAAAAAGACAAAATGACAGAAAAAGGAAAGAAGAATAAATGGAGAAAGAAAAATTAAAAAGAGATAAAAATATTAAAAAGGTTGCAAAGGAAGAAATTAATGAAAAGGAAAAACACGGAGAAGGAAAGAAA
>OY735204.1:66625750-66650750 GCA_963457665.1 Thysanoteuthis rhombus | reverse complement strand
TCTGTTTTCAGAGTATTGAAAAACAGGACATGTCTGTTGCAATGGGACTCCCGCTCATATTCAAATATAGTTATATGAATATAACTTCCACATACTTTCTATGAATCAAACTTTTTTCCCTATCACAGTTATATTCATGTGAATATGTATTGTTCAACAAGGTTTATGATAGATTCTGAACATGTATTATTCAATGCAGTTTGCAAATAGATAAATATCGCTCTTCGCTATATTGAACACTTTTTATTTAATAGAAATAATTACATTTCAAAACTTCAACGGCACTACTTTTTTTATCAATTTTTTTTATTGATTTAAAAAAAATAAAGTAGTATATATATATATATATATATATATATATATATATATATATATATATATCAATTCACCATGAATATTGTGCTCGAATCCTTTCCCCCTTGCATATATATATATATATATATATATATATATATATATATATATATATATATATATATATATATATATATATATGTGCAGATATGATTTGTATACATTTTAATAAATCATGATACAGACATGTAACATATTAATATTCATTAGGTTTGGCGCATACAGAAATTATGCATATGTTCAATTATTCTTAGATACATTTATTGATGATCCCAACAAGAGAAAATTTATACATTGTACCATAATAACCAAGTATATGGGGAATAGCAAAAAAAAGAAAAAGATAACTGAAGAAAATTATATAAATAGCATCGGCAGATATTGGGAAATAGGTGACGGAAGTTACATTTGAATTTTTTTCTTAATACTCAGTGTTTAAAGCTGTATAGTTTCTCAAAATATGAATATATATGTGTTCGTGAGTGCATAATTATAAACAGAGAGTCAGAAGCAGAGAGATGGACCAAGTGAATGTGTGTGTGTGTGTGTGAGAGAGAGAGAGAGAGAGAGATGATGGAACGTGTATATGTAAATATATGTGTACACGTGCATGCATATGTGTGCCTCTTGCAACTGAGACTTTCGGATAATTTGGACAGCTTGATCTGTTTCCCTGTGACATGTCGGACATTTTCCACTCATCTCAAGAATTCATTCCACCAGGTGACAAAAGGTAACATATTCTACATTTTTTTCTGTTTTGAGCACTAAGTTACCGGAGCTTTTGGGTAACACCTTGTTTATACCATGGGCTACACACAGACACACACACACATATATATATATATATATATATATATATATATATATATATATATATATATATTGTTATATTGTATTGAAACACTCATTTGAAATGATCTCATCAGTCATACAGTTTAGATACAAATTGACCAAGACAACATAAATAAAATAAACATTAAAGAAAATGGCGCTGTGGCAGTTTTCTGTAATTGTCAATTCTATGTACGTTGTGTAGGCCAAAAGATGTATCACTCTGTGCTGACGGCGGGATATCATTTTAAATAGGTTTTTGAATATGATCTGACGCAGTTTAAAATTACATATATTTATGCAAGCTGTTCATTTTCTGAGCTCTTTCTCAACCTTGTTAAGTTAAGTGAAGCCTTCCTTAATATCTACTTAGACTTTATTATTCTTACGGTATTTTTCGGCTCTTTATCATTGAACATTACGTTCGGCTTTGTTTTGTTCATCTTCCAACCTATTCTTTCGCTTCCTCTATTCAAGTCTCTGAACATGTTTGATACATCTTTATCAATTCATTCCCTTGCAGTAAGATAAAAATAAACATGGATTGGAGGGAGTTCAAGAGGGAAGAATTGTGTCCAAGTAATCAAGCAACAAAAATGAAGATGAGCAGGGTATATATAGAGAGAATAATCTACGGTGGATTAAGCAAGAGACTAGCTGATTGAATGCCCGTGAGACAGTAAACACAGTAGGAAAAGACCAGACACAAGATGCAAGGATGCTATAGAAATGTGTACCTGTGAAACCCTAAAGTGGATATATATATATATATATATATATATATATATATATATATATGAGTGTGTGTGTGTGTGTGTGTGTGTGTGTGTATGATTGATCACCGAAAAATTCCCAACACAGTTGAGAGTGTGTTCTTCAATATACATTGGATGGATCAAATATAATGAAGGCTTATTGATTATCTCCGATCTGTGTTGTATAGTGAATGTAGAAGGAAACTCAAAATTTTTTTTGCAGATGGAAATTTTGGTACCATCAATCCCTGAAACCTTTTTGTTTTGGGAATTACCATTTTTTCGAAGAAGACATATTTCAACTTCGTTAGAGAAAGGGCTGTTCTATTCACAATGTTACTTAGACCCACACTTTATGTCAGTTGTACGAGTTCAAAAGTTTGTTTTAGTGTGAAAGAAAGGAAAATATAAAACCCCTTTAAAAGTGCACGTTGAATAATCCTATTTTTCACGAAATCCGAGTCATTAGGCATTGGCATCAGCTTTGGTGAAATAAACATTTTAATTCTTTCCTTTCAAATGTCAATTACATCTGTTGATAGCAGCACTTATTCTGGTAATCTAATTGATTGACCTAACCCTCGTTGCTATGAATTTTTTTCTGATATTCAATCTAATCCTCAACGATTCCAACCTATATGCACGACCTCTCAGTTCCTTGAACTGTAATCTTTATTCTTTCAACTTTTTCTTCTCATAGCCTATACTTTTTAACTTTTTAACTCTAGTATGGAATTAGTTGCTTGTCTATGAGCCTTCAGCTACGGTGTACGGTTTTTGAGTTTTTAAGTTACTTGCGATGTAGAATGAATCATTTGGGGGATTTTCTTTTTTTTTTTTATTATGTGCAGATAAATTCCCCTTTTTTTTTTCTTGATTGACTTTTGGACTGTCCTACGATGGATAGAAAGGAAGTTACCATTTGAGCATTATAGTTATATCGGGACTAGTACCCTCGGATCTAATTTTGACTGTAGGTAATAGGGTGTTTGCGATTGGAAACCCAAAACACATTTTTTAAAATAAACTCTTTTGGTAGATAGAAATGTTTCTTTGTGCTTTTACTGATAAGAGAAATCATAACCTGAATTTTAACGTGAAAATTAAGGTGAAAGTAAATAGTTTTCAAACTTTATTAGTAAAGGATTACGGCACAACTTCTAAACAACAGTCATTTCGAATGATCTGTTTCAATCAGTCAGGTTTTCCAAAAGGTTCATTTGCTTTCATAAACCGAAAAGTAAAAACAAACAAACAAGAATTCTCAAAAGAAAGAACCTTAGGAACGAATGCAGAATTAACGACAAGATGACACCATTTGTTTTTTTTTTCTTTAACAAAAAGTATGATATCGAGTTCGTTTCAAAAAGTTTCACAAAAATTTAAATCCACAATCATGTCCATCGCTGACAGCGGATATGCCTTTCGTACATCGTAGGAATGTAAATAGAGGGTGCAATAAAAAAAAAAATGCTACTACTTCTGATAAGAACTGATTTTCGAATTTTTCCTTATTAACGTTGGTGTTTGCCAGGCTCAATGGCTAAAGCACCTGGCAATCAGGAAACAGGTCGCACATTCGATCAAATCTAGCTACGGTATTGAAATATTTCAAATTTCTATTTGGATCATCTGTGCACACAAACACAATTATTGACGATAAGGTTTATATATATATATATATATATGTGTGTGTGTGTGTGTGTGTGTGTGTGTATGTGTGTGTGTGTGTGTGTGTGTGTGTGCATATATTCACATATGCGGGAATGGATGTTTCATTTTTACATTTTGTGATGAAGAGTCTCGTCTAAATAAAGCGTTCAGATCCCACCTTATATTGGTGACCCGTTGCTATAACAATTAATGTAGCTCATAAGAGTCAGATAGAATTTGCAATCGTACTTAGAGTCGATGAAAAAGCTCCGATCACTCTTATCCTTAAGCTACATTCCCATTTGCTTTTGCAAATCTTTCTTAAAGATTATTCTTCAGCCTCAATTTTTTTCTCAATCTCATCCGAAAGAAAACATTACCCACGTCTTTATTCCTGTGGTCATCAAATCCTCACACTTATTTATTTATTTTAGTGCAGATACTTTTTCTCAATTTTTGTATACTTTCCATTTCTCTTACTCCCGATTTTAATTCAACTGTTCACAAATTTTATTTGCAGCCAGAGGAAACATTTACATGTTGATCATTACTTCTGCCTAATAACTATGTATATGGTCTGCAGTTGCTTAGGATCAAAACGTTGCTACCCAGCATTACAGTCTAGGATCAGAGGATAATATCGGTGTGTTGACACACACACACACACACACACATATATATATATATATATATATATATATATATATATATATATATATATATATATATATATATATATGTATGTATATATATATTAAGTCTACTTTATATATTCATACACTAAACAGATCGGGAATACAATATTATATACCATAAGGCAATGTCCGATGTACAATAGGTTCATTCCATTAAATGCTCGATACAAAAAAGCGTCCATATTTCTGCCCTGTTTGAGCTTTTCCACCTGATTCGCCACAATAACTCCAAACAGGCTCGAGATACGAACGTGTTTGTGTAACGAAATTTTTATTCCATCATATATATATATATATATATTTATATATATATATATATATACCAAAGTAAGTATAACTTTCCATATATATAACATAACAACCTCATGAACGGTTAATCTCATGTTGTTAGTAAGAACCCTAGATTTGCCACACAGGGTTCAGGCCATTATTCCAAGGCGTGATTACATATCACTGCTGTTGACATTCATCAAGCTATTCAACAATCATTTTTTTTTTGTAGAGAATCTGTAGGGCACAATGACACTGAGTGCCAGGGTGTATGAATTCGGATCTGTTTATTGAGATCATGAACCATTTCAATCGTCTCAGCCACATTTCATAGAATAATCTCCAATTGCCAAATCTTGACAATCATGAAAGCGACATTTCAATAAGTGTCATTGACATAGCCGAAGAAAAGATATGACAATTTTGGCACCTCACAACAGTAACATTATTCAACATTTCAAGACATATTGCAACCAAGCCATGGACTCCTGGATTCTCTATAATCCCTAGAAAAACTCTTATCAATATAAGTGATGACCCATTGTGTTGATTCAATCTATCAAAAGGCAATGACACCTTCCATGACATCTCCGTTCAAGAATAAAACAGGTATTTATCCCATAGATAAGAATGCATTTTCTGAGGCAAACTCTGCTATCACTGATTGACCAGTGCAATCAACCAACAGGAAGACCACTCCCATCATGGAAGGAGCAGCTGGGTATGTGAATCAATCCCAACAGCTATGTCCAGCAGCTTGTTCCCCAGGATTTTGTTGTGTTCTTCTAAATGAGTCCAGAAATATCTTTCAGAAGAAAAATTATCTCTGCCTCCACAGAGTTTATTTTAGCGCAGATACTTTTTCTTCCTTATCCTGAACCTGCTTGAGGATTTATTAAATAGATAGAAAAAAGATCAGGATAGCTTCAACGACTTGAAGATAATGTGAATAGAGGAAGCAAAATACCCCTACTGATTTTTGTTCAAATACAGTTACGGTTCATCTAAAATGATTAAAAACATTTCTAGCCAAGGATATACACTTGATTATGGATTTTCTTGTGCCATTAGATATGAACAGACAATGATTTAGTTTTTCATTTACATTTGTTTGAAATTTAGCATTTGAATTTTCAGTTTATTTTTTTACTAAAATCATACCTAAAACTAGCTCCAATTTCAAGAAAATCCTTATTACTCAATCATTTTGGTAATCATTTTCAATAAAATTCAATTGAAAAAAGACTTGATTGTGCTGATGATAGCAATAACTATATGTGCTAAAGTAAGCAGATAGATCAGTTTCAATAAGTATAGGAATTTGTACGTATGATATAAAAGCGTCTCATGTAATATTGACCAATTCTTTTAAATGTTGCTTAATTGTCTTTTTTTCGCTGCTTTTGATGTCTATTATTTTCATCCCCCGGTTTCCCTTAAGTGTTGGTTCTATTTTTTCATTTCTTCTATTCTCCACCTACTTTCTCACTCGTTTTGGTCAACGCCTCTCCTCTCATATTTCTTTATTCACTTTTCCACCCAGACGTCAAACTTCGGGCACAACGCAATACATTTTCTAACACTCCCACCTCTCTACGTCTATTTTATATCGATTGGAAATTGAATTCAATATTCATCATTTAGAAAACATCAACTGTAGAACAATCCCACAAACACTTTGAGGATAACATTGGAATTCTATGTTGCCACGTGGTGAGCTTGCTGCACAATAACTCCCACCAATAGATGAAGAAAAAAATAGCTATTCTTTCATTTGCAATATTCCAACGAAATCAATCCATTCTCCGCAGAAAACGGATATGTTTCTGCGTGTATATTTGAATAGAAAATAGGTCGCCATTTTCTCCAATATGAAATGAGATTCTGCGTAGAAGTTCATATCAAAGGAGGATTTTTGATGTCTTGAATATAAATTAAATGCCGACGATTCGACTAGTTTTCAGTTTCAGTATGTGCTTTATAGAAAATATCTTTTTTATTCTCCAAGATGTTTTGTCTCTTTTGCCTCTGCAAAAGGATGATAGTAATTCAGGTTTGAATTGCTAATTTAATTTGGTTGATAATTCTGTTTCTATTTTATTGTTCCAACGAGTTTTCATCCGTCTCAATCTAATATTCGTGATCTTCAAAATCTGTCAAGAAGAAATCGTAGTACACCGAAGATAAACCTGATATTTTTGCAACTAAAAAACATCGAATATGAATGAAAGCAGTCTGTAACATTCTGTGGAATTATGCCAGTTGATTTAGTCTTATCTTATTCCAAAGCCTAAATTGAATTAAAGTATTTGATTCTACATGAAGTAAATCTATACACTTGATTATTTTATCACTTCTCCAACAACGTAATTAGTAAGGTATTTGCATTTTCCAACAATTGAAATCCAAGAAATTCTTAATCTGAATAAAAGAATAACAGATAAATTTACTTTTGTCTATAAAGCAAATCTGTATTTTTGAAGTTTCTGGTGATAAATATTTTAATTATTCTTCACTTTTATCGATATAGTATGTTTATCCTGACTGTTTTTATCATAATGCGATAAAGTATTTTCTTTCACCACATCTTTTCTGACTAGTATCTTGATCTATCTTATTTTGATTGAAGCTTTTCTGCACATGAGTTATTCACCCATAGTTTTATCTTCAGTTATGAGATATTTTTGTAGTACCAGGTGTGCTCAGTGACGAAGGTCTACCACAGTCTTACCCTTGGAAAGGTATAGTTTTCCAAATAGAGTACACGTGCCTTATCACAGACATACTTCATGAGCTACTGGTTTTTCCATACACCAGTACACCCTTTACACTCATATTCCGAGGTCTACATAAAAAAAAAAAAGATTTACTCCTTACCAATCTCGCTGTCCACTTGTCCATGAGATCTCAATAGAATTCTTTCGGAGATATTGGGAACTGCCATGAGTGAATACAGAAATATTTGAAGAAAAAAAAAAACAAAATGAAAAAATCTCACGATCGGAAAAAAATTGCTGGATCTACTCTAGGGTTCTATCACATCAATCTTATTACATTTCATTGAGATCTATTGATAACTTTAAGGATATCGTGTGGATAGCCTGGAGAAGGAATGTATAAAACCAACCAAATATCTCTCAATTGAAAACAAATAATAGTATCACCCCCAAACTCAATCAGCATTCCCTAACAAAGTGCCTCACACGCCCACAACATTTTTTTGTGAAATTCATCGATAACTTTCGGTGATGTGTCCTTGAATGTTGTAAGAGAATCGGACAGAATTACTGCAAGTAATCTAATGGTTCCTGGTTCAATCCCAGTGTGAGATGATAATAATTCGAAAATACTTCTACAGCTAAGAGGGGAGTGCAGTCTATATACCCACGTCGGTAAAATAAAGTGTTCGGATCGTTACTTCCACACCTACCAGATGATACCTGATGAAGGCCGGAGAGTACAACGACCGAAACGTCGTAGGGAAAACAACCAAGATGAGGATAATCCGAACAATAATAGAAATAACTTTCGGAGAAATCGTGTAAAAATAGATTTACGAAATATCAAAGGGGGCGAAAATCTCTATCAAAAACAAATTCTTGCATCCATTTCCAAACTACTTTTTCCTTTTGATGTGCCTTAAGCTTCCTTAAAATGTCATAAATCCTTCGGATGTCACATTGAGATGTTTTCTCGTCTTTTCACATTACATGACCAAAAGTTTTGAATGAATTTCAACGAGATTGCCCCAAGGTGAGAGGGATTCAAGAAATTTTGGGAGTTGATTCAATAATTTGTATCTCATTCGGAGCTATCTATCTAAAGGCGTACTAGATTAGAAATATTGCCTAACAACTGTCTCTGAGGAAAGTTCATTTCAGAATGTCTCCATATCTCAATATATTGAGTAACCCTAATGTATTACCATGTCAACCGCTTTGCCTTTATTACAAAGTGGGCAATTCTGACCAAATTCTGCACTGATAGCCTAGACTACACGGCCTTCTAATGAAAATCTATTTACTAATTACATCAATTTTCCAAGAATTGTATCTTTGACGCTCCTACAGACTCCCATATTTCCTTGTCTCGTATGGAACCTCTACTAAGCCCTTACATTTGGCAGTAAGTAAGGAAAACGGCCGAACAGACTTTCAATCACGCTAAACTACGATTAGGCATTGCAGTGAACGGTTTTGCGAAACGATCTCACATTATGAATTCCCTGTTTGTAGTCAGTTATCATCCATTCAATGATGGTTAACTGATGATGTGTCGAAAAATAACCTCTCTGAGTTCAGCATGGCAAGATTTTGGCACTATGTTTATCGACATTCTTTTAAACTTAATCCAAATTCTTAGCATCGGCTGGCTGAAGATAATATTAGTTGATATGTTGGTGGCAATGTGTATTTCCTGCTTGGTCTGGTTGAACAGTATCTTAAAAGTAATAGTCCGATACTCAGCAAACCATTCGATAAATAGTGTGAGCACACACATACCACTATTTTAAGAGAAGATTAAAAAAGTCTCATCCACAATAAATAATAGAGATTAAAAACAACACCCTACTTCCAAACCGCCACATTTATTTCAACACCCGAATGCTTGACACAACTTCTCCATTCTAAAAAAAAAAAAAAATAGCCTAAAACAAACCATTTTCATGCTGACCCTTCCTCACAGTGTCTCTTCTTAGGTTTGAGAAGCCTGATATTCACAGACTAAGATACAAATACTCAAGACCGATTCTCTCACAGACCTTTCTTATTTCAGACTGAACTTGACTCTCAACAACACGGATACAAACACTTCCTCTCCTGTTCCTTCTGAACAACCGAACCACACAGAAATATTCCCATTTCATTACTCATATCTAAAACATGTTAACAGTGTACGATTTTTTCTATACCGTTGCAATATTCTCTGACAGAAAGTGGCTGGCAACATTCAGAATTCATTGAAACATGTCCACGGAATAATAAAAGTTTTTGAGATGTAACACCTGCTTTTCTCTTGTTTTTTTTCTCTTCAACATCGAGTTGTAATTCCCATCTACATCTTGTTTGATCAACTCACCCACACAACACACACACACACACATACACACACACACACATATATATATATATATATACACATACACACACACATATATATATACATATATATATATATATATATATATATATATATATATATATATATATGTGTGTGTGTGTGTGTGTGTGTGTGTGTGTGTGTGTATAATGAATGAAGTGTATTTCTGCAGCAATTTTTTCCCCAACAATATTTTGTTAAAAATGACAGGAGAATTTTGTCGACTTATTTTTTTTTTCATTTTTTCTGTTTTCCGATCAATTATGTAATTTTTTGGCCAAGTGAATTTTGAATGTCCGAAGTTCTTGATATTCATATTTATTTCTAGCGCATCCTACTGCCTTCAGTCATTCACAAGGAGTATTTTACCTGACTATTTCAATTTCCAAAGATAAATATACTTCCAAGACATACACATGCATACACACACACACACTATATATATATATATATATATATATATATATATATATATATATATATATATATATATATGTGTGTGTGTGTGTGTATTGTAGTACTGACTCCCCGAGATCTTTACGTAGGCATCTCATATGGAACAGTTGTATAATAAGTCAGTCAATATTACTTTAGGTACACAGTGATCTTTGTGCTGAGCCTCATTCTATGATCAGACCACAGCCTATGCTGTAGTAACCTGATGCATGCAATGATTCGGTCGTTTTTTTTACAGAACTTATCCTTCTGCTGGTTGTCATCAATTGTAATGATAGGGTTGCTCAGTGGCGCCATTGGTCTTGGCTATCTTCTTGGTGCTGATAGTAAGTTCATAACGGGGATCAACAATCGAGAAATCATCGACAATACTCTGAGCGTCACGGGGCATGAGCCATAGGGGGTAATCGTGAGATGTTCCTGTAGAACCACAAACAGTACCTCTGTGCAAGCCTTCAGGCGTTGGTTCTTAAATACTCCCCGGCCTTTTCTGAGCCTGATCTTGACACACCGGTCACAGGTAATTCTTGATGGGGTTCAGAAACATATCAGAGAAGACGATAATAGACAGGAAACTTATTCAGTGCCACTTTTGACTGGGAACGGGTCTGATGCGTTCCCTCATCCCTGTACTCTCATCATCAAACCGACGTGGAAGGACAAATGATATTGAAAATGTTTTGGCAGGAGCTTCCATAGACATTCCTGTTTAACAGATTCAAAGACCTTTTGTGAGATCCAAGAAGACCACATAAAGGCCACGATCACGGTTTTTCTGCCTGCTTTTCCCCTGGATCAGTCTGACTGGAAACATCATGTCACTGATTCTTTGGTTTGATCTGAAGCTGTGCTGACTTTCTGGTATGGTGGCGACGAGTGGGTCTCCAAAGCCGTTAATGATGATTCTCGCCAAGATCTTCTCATTGATGGAAAGCATGTTGACGCGTCGATTGTTTAGTATACACGATAATCTCCGTTGCTCTCATACAAGTGGATGATCGAGCTATCATTATATTCCTGGGTTACTTTTTCTGTATCTTAGATGACACTGTTATATATATATATATATATATATATATATATATATATATATATATATATATATTATCATAGTTTTTATTATACTATCTCTCTGTTTATAAATCGGAAATGTCCGTCTGTCCAACTTGGTAGGCCATAATATCGCATACAGGATGCTGGAAATTTGCAGAGTTTACATCTTTTCAAGATGGAGGACGTAAGAGATATCAAAAGTTGTACAGGGTAATTCAATTTCTGATGAAACTATAAATTTAAACTGGGCCTCGTCACTTCCATACAGGAAGTTTTGATTTCGAGGGCTTCTCTTCAACTGAATCACTTCCGGCTCAGATTTAAGTAGGCAGAACATCACATAGCTGGGCAATGAAAACGGATGCTCTAAAAGGAAATTATCCGCGTAATTAAATAATATTTTTCATCAAGTTAGTTTGAGCAAAAAGGAATTTAAAAAAAGATTAAAAGCAGATTTTGATCTTTTTAAACTTCTGTTATCGATATCATTCCTGTTTATGTTTCTTATGCGTCTGTTCATAGATAGCAGATATTTCATCTTTTCAATGGTTGTTTGATACAGTCATTGGATTTATTTGTAGGAATAATAATATTTGTGAATAATAATGAATTTCATAAAATACCTGTGAAAGTTATTTTTCTTCAAGAAGAGATATAGTTATATTCTCCTGTTTTATCCATCGTTTGATGAGAAAAAGATTGTTGATGCCTATTCCATATTTCAAATAGTCAGCCTAGCATGGTCCTCTACGCGAAGTAGTTATTCTTCTATTAAATAATCTAAACAAAGTAAAAATTAAAATATAAATATATATTTTCAGTTTCCATTCATTTTCTTAATATTCTCGCTTATTCAATTTCAATGTTCAGTTTTTTTTAATAATTGTTTTCCAATAAATCGTTCATTCCAAAATTACAGCCAGTCTAGCAACATGCGGTAAGTTAAAGTTGATATTTCCTAGAAGATTTTGAACGAATAGTAATGTTTTTAAAACAAGCTTCGATTCATTTCTTGAATTTTGATTCGTTGATTCGATTCCAATACAACATTTTTTTCTACAACTATTTTCCTATGGACGGATAGATGACGGAATAGTCTCTTGGGTCGAAATTACGTCCAGTGTAACATAATTCACTACACATGGTAGGATAAAGCTATTCTTTTCTAGAAAAAATTGAATTAAGAGTACAAATTTTAAAAAAGGGGGTCCGATTGATTATTCTATTTTTTTTCTAAATCTAATTCTCATAGATTTAGATGGGAGAAACATTCCCTATTCAACAATTACGGCCAGTCTAGTACAGTCCAATACACACAGTAGGACACAGTTATTATCCTGACCAGGCAAAGCCAAGGATCTCAGCTGATATATATATATATATATATATATATATATATATATATATATATATATATATATATATATATATATATATAATGTGGTGCACAAGAATTTATACCCGGTGATTGTAACATTTCGTGCTCTTCAACAATCTGCAGTAATGGGCTTCTTGCCCTCATGATTATAAGAACATTTGTCAAAAAGTGCACTAGGAACCAAATGTTGACACTCAACAGGTATATATCTTTGCTAATCTAATTTCATATATTAAAAATGGCATACATAAATCTATTCAGTTAGATAGATTGCCTTTATATCATGGACAACTGAAACAATCTGTTTTCTATTTCTTATTTGAATTATTTGTACAAGCTGAAAAAAAATATGAATTATGTATGAAATAAAACTGGAAAAAAATACATATATTACACTAACAGATTCTGGAAATAATTGACTGAAAGGAAATGATATACATTATTGGAAAAAAAATAACTTTTTTGAATATTAGTGATTAAATCTGTAATGCTTTCTAGACAATATACATATATATATATATATATATATATATATATATATATATATATATATATATATACACACACACCGAATGACAACTTAATGTATGTATTATTAACCTGATTCAGTCTCCCTGTGAGTGCATATCATGGACAACTTGAATCAACTGTTTTTCTACTTCTTTTTTGTAATTTTACAAATTGAAAAAAGAACATGAACTACATATTAAAAAAAACTGGATGCAATTACATTGTTATAGATTGTAGGAGGTGTTTACACACACACACACGCGCACACACACACACGCACACACACACACACACAAACATATATATATGTATATATATATATTATATAATACATTTGGTACGGATCAGGTTAGCAATATAGCATAATATAAAGCAACGTCTGATATGCGATGGATTTATTTCATAGAGTGCTCGATATATTCAACTTCATACTTCGAAAGTCAAGTTGTTTTAGAGTAGAGCTAGAGATAATAATAAGATGTGGGTTCGCTACACAAACTAGTTCATGTTTTTGCCCTCACTGGGCCTCATCATGCGAATCCTGATTCGCCTGAGAGAGAGAGAGAGAGAGAGAGAGAGAGAGAGAGAGAGAGAGAGTGAGAAAGAGATAGAGAGTGAGAGAAAGATGGATAGATGTATATAGTAATAATCATATATATATATGTGTGTATATACATACACACATATATATACACACATATATAATGATAATTTTATACATACATGTACACACACACACACACACATATATATATATACATATATATATATATATGTATATATATATATATATATATATATATGTATATATATATATATATATATATATATATATATATATATATATATATATATGTATGTATGTATGTATATCAAAGGGCATATTACTGTACCTATTATAAGCCGGATTCAGTTCCCCTTCTATCATCGTGATCATTAACACTTCACGATTTGAAGGCAGGATGATTGGGTTCTATGGATTTGCAAGAGGGTGGGGGCTAAATCATCGTAACCAATTAATCGAAAAATATATCAGTATGTAATATCAATATAATCGTGGGCGAAGGAAAACCATAACCACTGCAGCATAATAATCGTAACACATGCAAGCGCAGCAGACTGTCAAACCTAATTTTTTTAGAATCCTAGTTCGTAAAACTAACATACCACCCAGCAAATAATCATTAAAATCTCCCAGGAACTACCCACAATTTCGATACTCGGATGGATACATTGAAGAGGCCAATAACTCGAGTTTTTCCCCCCTTGCAATGGCCTACAGATCTCCAATATTTGTTGGTGTGTGTTGTGATAGTTGTTTTTCTGTGCATGTTAGTTGTATAAGTTTTTTGTTAGCTTTCGATCTGATTGTGTTGAGTTATGTGGTGGGCTGTTCGAATACATGAGTTGCCAGAGAGATTGTTCCACAGTGTGTGAGTTGCTTGTGTGAATGTTGTGTGTGTGTGCATTTACAGAGAGGCTGAGTATGCAGGTTGAAAACGTGCCTTGAATATATATATATATATATATATATATATATATATATATATATATATATATATATATATATATATATATATATATATATATATCACTCTGGTGGATGGAGAATATATGCGTGAGTGAGAATATCACTTGAATTCAACCTTACTGGTATATATATATGTATGTATATATGTATATGTGTGTGTGTGTGTGTGTGTGTGTGTGTGTGTGTGTGTGTGTGTGTGTGTGTGTGTGTGTGTGTGTGTGTGTGTGCCCCACATCTTCATCTCCAACGAAAAATACCAATCCCCTAAATTTTCTTACTCATCCGAGGCTGAACCCATCGACTGGTAAAAGTCGGTCAGCCTGTCTTCCCCACATCCTCATGTGTCTGTCACCGAATCTGAGGAAATTCTCCCGATGTTTTCTCAAAAATATTACTAGGAATTGTGTTTGCCCAACAAGTCATAAATTTGCCTCTTGTGTACTATAGTGAGGTGAAAACAAAGCAGATGTAGTCTGACAGTTCTCGTTGCAGACCGAAAGTAAATCAAGAGAGAGAGAAAAAAACTCTGGTCTATTATTGCAGCTTTGTTACCTCCCACCATCGCCACTGAAAAAAAAATTCTTATTAGAAACTGATGCAAATAAAAGCTTTCATAAACAGTGGGGATGTGAAGGGTAATGTTTGATTGGAAAAGAAAAAAAAAGAGAAGAAGATGGGAGGGAGAGATAGAGAGAGAAAAAAGGGGGTTACACAATTAGATAAACAGAAAAAATTTGAAAAAAGAAATAAATGAAAGAAAAGCTGAATACTAACAAAAACCGATTTAGATGGTAAGCATCAGATCATGTCTAAAATCTGATAGTATTAGAATGAATGTAATTTTTTCTCTATTCTCCAATACCCAAATGATAACAGAACAAGCTATGAGATCATCTTATAAGTAATGTCCTAAATCTGAAAACCATAGATCGAGTGATATTCTTTCTATTTTAAAACGCCTAAATGATTACAATACTATGTGGTCATCCAATGAGTAATGCCGAATACCTGAAAACAATAGATTGAATGTTTTTCTCTTCTTCTTTTAATGATTACTATACATATTGGTGTGTGTTGATACAATTAGAAACGAGTACGTTCCGTTGGCACAGGAAGATTCGCTTGATTTAGTTACTAACTCAAGTCTCCCCAACAGGAACATGTCTTCATAGTACAGAAGACATGGAAGATTCATAAGAGTTCGGAAGGCAATACTATTACAGAAATATCCTTAGCATTTACTAAATAGACTTCATACTCGAAATAAGATACCGATTGTTTGAAAGGTTTAGAAAAGGTGATTTGAACTCAAGAGAAGCGCTACGAATAGATTGTTTTTGACGATGGCAAGCTTTGGCTATGGTCGATAGAAATCGTGCTATTACGGTTGAAGAATCATCTCTAAAACTGAATTTATGACTTTCAAAATTATAAATAAAATATCCGAACCCGACGGCCGAGTCCAGTATGGATTCTCATCGACCTTCTCCAAACATTAAACTAAGACAAGTATGAACCGTTATCTATATTTTGTTCAATATAAGTCTGTTATTGCATAGGTATTGCCTTCTACTGAGTAGAAAATTATATTTGTGTCATTTTTACGATAGGGAAATGAAAGGAATAATGACAGAAGGTCTGCTTAAAGTATTGTCTAGAGATATCAATGGCAACCGTTATTCAGGCCCAAACCATTACTAATCTATGTTTGGCTCCTTTCGGTCAAGTTTTCGGGATTCATTGGCAGAAGAAGTCAGCGTGGTCAATTGACAGCCCGTTAAAGAGTAGGTGCAGATACGTTTCTAAGCGTTTGAATAAATTCTTTGGAGAGAGTGCAGGTCGACGTTATTCCTGAGCCCGTGGGCCTCATCGATGGAATGCAAGTACTTAATTTACCGGGAAGCTCATGAAATAAATGCACCATAAAACAACGGCCAAAACATCGATAAAGTATGTAAATAAATGAAACGATATCTCTTCGATTAATATTAAACATTCCTGTTTGCTGCCCACCCCAGAATTACCCTGGAGAGATTTGAAAGAATAGGGGAAGTATAACACGCAAAAATGTAACTTGTTATTTACGAGAACTGGCTGAGAGATTCCTGCCTTTGTCAAAGGTTCTGCGTCGAACTGTCTCGGACAAAGAACAAAAGCACCATTTCGGCTATTTAGGGATGTTTCTTTCCTGATAACTGCTTCATCACTTTTTTTCCTTGATTTTCTCTCCCTCTCCTTCCCTCTCTTTTTCATTTCTTCTTTTTTTCTCTCATTTCTTTTTTACACTCTCGATATCTAACTCAGTATATAATCTCCTACGATATCTCGCTTCCTTTCATGTTGGTAAATAATGTAGTCCGCTCAACTCACTGCCAATATTCACTCGATGAAGCAGTCATGTTTACTGCTCACCGTCGCCGATAAGTCGAGGTTATAATATCAGGCAGAGAATATGGGGTCGATGCGTTTATAAACTGGAAATAGATTTGTGAAGTTGAAAATTGTGCGTGAGTGTGGAGAAGTTTGGTTGTAAATCTCAGATGTAGATGTGAAATGAAATCACCAGTTAATACATAGGTATAGAGTATAGAGTTAATACACGGGTATATAGGTTAAAAACAGATTTCAACGCAAACTATAGAGTTATCCAGTGTAGAATGGGTGATAGTTTCATTATGTTATGTGCATGATGGGAACTGCTCAAAAATGGAATATTTCCATGACTTTGAACCAATTAATGATATAGACAAAAAATTAAGTTGTAATCAGTTTTGAAAATCTCTTAAATGGATAAAGATTAAGCTATGGGTGATCAACAGTCCACACTGTTCTCTCCGAGCCTACGTAAAAGCACAGGCTAGCTAATTAATCATATCATATGGTATGAAGGTAGTTATATATCAAGGGAAGATAAATAAATCATTCGAAATTTCCACCCTCATATAAAGATTAAGATCAAGCTAATATTTTTTTTATATTACTTTGCTACACCTGTTTCAGTTGAGTGTTGGCACTATCGCAAAAGAACATCTCATCTCTGATCATAAGCAACGCAAAGAATGTAGTTGAATATTTTTTTTCTGCCTTAATTTGTCAAAACGATTGATTGAACAACTGGATATTGGGCACACCCAATACTGCTGAGCCTTTGATATGATTAAGTGAGTTTTTTTTTCAAACCCAACCAATTTTAACATATTCGTACGTCATCTTGTGGAAGGTGGAAGTTTTTTCCCCGTTACAACGAAAACTGCTCTGAAAAACGCTGGATACGAATTTTTTTACAGATTTTCAAACGTTCTTTCCCGTTTTCGCCAAATGTTTGCTAGAAGGGTAAAATGCACACCTTAACCGTGGAATTAATGCAGATAGTCTTTTGCCTTTCACGTTTTTTTCTTAAACCGTCGCCGTATCGGCCAAACGATTTGTAATAAAAGGCAATGCATCCACTACTCAAAACTAATGATGAGCAGATTTTTCCCCCGAATCCGTAAAAAACTGCTTCAAAATTGATATTGCAATAATTGAACGAGGCGATGTTATTTGAAAAGAACGCTGATGAAAATAAACATGGCCAATTAGGAAGAGAATTTTTTTCTGAAAAAGAGTAGGAAAAATATCAATTAGAAGCTGAATATGTGACAAGAAGAACATAGGAAAAGATGGCGGCGAAACAAGTTGTAAAAAGAAAACAAAATGGGCGTCTGTTTTATTGGATCGTTTGACATCGTCTCTCTTCCCTGCTGAGACACTGGTAGACTTATTTCTACTCTCGTTGATGTCACATTGTTTATTCAAAATTAATTGCTTGACTCTCGATACGTTTTTCAGTCGAAATTTTTTTTTTTTTAATTTCCTACACAAACTTACAAATCAAGTAAATGATATTTTAGCCAAATGTGATTTACCAAGCGTTGAAGATATTAAGTCCCGGCATCATGGCGAGCAACTGAAGGCAGCATGACGACAAAAATCATGGCTGAGTTTCAAGAATTCTTTCAGACAATAATCAATAATTTGGCCCCTTCAACGAAATTTCTTTGTGACACTAATTATTAATTTCTACGTGATAAATATTTCCTCTTGCTTTTGTTGATATTTTTTCCTCCCTAAACTTTTGCTTACCGTTTACATTTATTAAATCACAGATTCTCATCTTTCTCAAATATTTATTCAGAAGCCTCTTCCCTGTACATTTATTTCCTGTTGAAATTGTATTTATTCCCGAATCAGCCATAAAAAAAGACATATCTTTCCTCTTTGCCGGACTATTGCTCTATTTTTTTCTGACAATTGACGTCGAATTACACAGGTTTATACTTCATAAAAAATGATTCTACTCTTGAGATATTGCAATTACTTGTCAATTTGTCCCTTTCTTTCCTTTACTACTTTTGCAGATAACTCACAAATTCTGTCTTTTCAAATTTTATCTCGCCCTGCTTAGCTTCCTTGCAATCTTTCTTTCTTTTCACATCAATTTTCTAGATCTTCCTTAGCACTATTCATCTCCTCCTAATCTGATATTGGTATTTAGTACGCTGAGCTTAGTACAGTTCAAAGACAAGAAAGGAGAAAGGAGATGATGGTACACGACTGTCTGGCGAATTCT
The DNA here is from genome assembly GCA_963457665.1 of Thysanoteuthis rhombus. Lineage (NCBI taxonomy): Eukaryota > Metazoa > Mollusca > Cephalopoda > Oegopsida > Thysanoteuthidae > Thysanoteuthis > Thysanoteuthis major. The sequence goes on along the minus strand of OY735204.1, from coordinate 66,631,549 downwards.
TTCAAGTCGGTAGAACCTACAAGTCTTCGAAATCCAGCATTCTAATTCTTTTTACTAGACTTGAACACCAAACTCATTTTTAGCATCCATAGTAAAAGTGTAACAATACTTGGAATAAGGCCTACCATCTGCTTATGATATTATTATTCATTAAGCTTGGCTTAGAATATAATAAGATAGAAGGAAAAATCTCTATACAAAGAAGAGCATACCTGACTCTTGAATTAACATTCAAAACCATTGTGTCTTACTAAACTTTAATACCAATGAAAGCTCTTACACCTGTTGAAGGTTCAAAAATCCAGCCAAGTGCTTTTTCAGGCCACTTGCTTCCATAAGGTTCAAACAACACCGAACTCATCAGCTCTAGTTTTCATTCATGCTATATTTCCGTTCAAGCTTAACTTTTTGTTGACGGAAGTAACTTGTATTCATCGCTCTTTGGTATCACTATATATTATTACAATCGAATCAAATGTTCTTCAGACATGAAAGAGAAAGTGATTACATTTCCGTTGAATCTTTTTTTTATCAACAATTGATAGATTTCTCCGAACTATTGACCTGATCAGTGTTTTTTTTTGTTTTTTTTTTCAAGAAAGTGTTTCGACCTTTCTGCCTTTGGATTTCTGCTGGTGACTATCATAACCTGGAAGGGATTGGAATGCCAGGATGAGGGGTCCTGATCGATGAGTAGGGATAGAATGTCCTCATTTATTGTCTATTTCAAGTTGAGAGAAATCCTCAGGTGAAAACTATGTGTACAACGGCTGAAACGTCGTGTTCGAAAGATGGAGTGATATGAGGACAACAGCCCCCCCAAATCTATACAAAATGATGAAACACTCATCTAAAAAATTCAGGCAGAAACTATTCTGTAATCTAAATTTTTTATCTCTCAACATCTGGGGTATGATTTTTCAGAAAAAAAACAACGGTCTAATCTTTATCTTCTGGAACCAGGTAAGTCTAAAACAGTAAGGTTTAGTCGGTTGGCAAAATGTATCTCCAACGAATCACATATAATTTGATTTGGATTTTTTGCCTCCAGCAGTCAACATGACAAGAGCAAATAACCCCGGCACCTATGTATAACAAATCCATCCGATTTGACCTTTTAATGTTTAACAGTTAACATGACACGAGAAAATAACCCCGGTACCAATATAAGACCTGAGCACAGACCAAAGTTTATCACGTGAAGAAAGAATAGTGTGGTGCCTATGAATTATCGAAATACAATTAAACATTTTAATGATGTCGGGTATTCATTGTCTCGATGAGTGTGTCCAAAAGTTTTAAGGGAGGTGGCCTTGAAGATAGTTCTTTTTTTTTTTTTTTTGGTTACTTGAGACAGTTTTACGACCATCTGAATTGAAGAGTCATGACCATTACTGCGATAATCGTTTTTTTTGAATCAGAATTCTTGATATATAAATGATCTGGGTTGACACTAGAAACACTATCGTTTTCTCCAAAGAAAATAAACCGATGGCATAATTCCATGACTATTATCTTCATTATTGTTTTCATAAAAAGCTATTCGGTCGATGAATTCAGTGATGTGTCATTGTATATCCTCGAGTAATGATCGTCCCACCGGCCATTAGGCTCGATATAAAGTCGTTCACTTTCTATTGAATTAATTATATAAAGAATACTATTACTGTACTATATCAGGGGACGCAGTATGAGCTATAATGAACCACATTATATTGAAGGACACATGAACAAATACAATAAATGTGTCGGATTTGTACGATACATTTATATACAGAGACAGAGAGAGAGAGAGAGAGAGAGGGGGAGAGGGAAAGGAAGATGCTATATCGGACCGTGTTATATCAGTAACACCTATACCAAAATAATGCACGCTTTATATTGAGGAGAGTCTATACAAATATAGATATTTTGTCTTTGGTTTTACAATATTCATATACAGTATATCGAAATTTTGTTGTCTTTAATCGCGTCTGAGTGCAAAATTGATTCGAACAGAAATATGAAATTATTTACGACCCTGGATTCGAGCGTCTGATTTGATTGTTGTCCAAACAAATAAATAATAAGAAAAGTTTTGGGGGATTTGCAGAAATATTGAAAATACTTATATAACTGAGGTTTTTGTTTTTCATCTTTATACAAATATTTTATCCCATCAGAGCTTATTGTGAAATTCAATAACTTTACATCTTTCCTGATAATAAACAGTAAACAACGTAATTGATATTTTTCATTTTTTCGGCGGATGGGTAATTTGTTACTATGTTCCGTTACAGTAAGACGACGACTAAAGACTGAAAACACTACATGAGGGGTCACTAAAACGTTCGTCTCATCGGTTGCAATAATAATGCTTGAGAAGCCCCGTTGTTAACCTTCATCATTCATTTTTGAATATTATTTACTTTCATCTTATTTTTTGTTGATCTTTCTGTTATGATATTTCTTACCAGTGAAAGTAAGAAACGAATTAAATTTTTTTGTCAAAAGAATGTTGTTTTATTTCCAATCAATATTACCTTTGTTACTTATCATATTTTTCATCTGTCAAGCAAAATAATTTGGGTCCAAGGGAGTAATTTACAAGGTGACCACGATTCTGAAGTGGGAACTTATTTTCTGTCTATCGTACGACCGCAGCAATTTTTCTGAATATAATTAGAAATTAGGAAAAATGTTCTTAATAATCAATTTCCCTTTGGCAGTGACTCAGATTATCCAAAATTGTACTGTTGTGCAACTGATGTAAAGTTAGGGTTCAGATTTATACAGTTTTCCGGTTCCAGTGGTTAAACAATTTTTATACCTTTTCCAATCACTTGTAAACTCAGGCCACGATTTTACGGCATACCGTAAGATACTGATTGCAATTAAAAAACATGCTTTTGGTTTTAATGATCTTCTCTTCAAATTGTTTTTTTTTTTTTTTTGGTTAACTAAATATATATATATATATATATATATATATTAAGAAACATACTTTCCACATATTTTCACACTGTCATATTTGAAGTTATTTCCCATCAGGGATGCTGGGTACCTGACTAGACAAATCACTATTTTCAAAGTCCTTGGTATCCTTGCAATTATTTCAATCGTGGTATATTAATTTACTTGCTCATTAGTGTGTGGATATGACGTGATGAGTGTTGGATAACGTGAATATAATGTAACTGTATCCTTTAAACAAAAAAATCTTGAAACATTAGAATCAACTATTTAAAAAAATGCGAATTTTGCGACAAGCACTGCTTAGAACTACTACCACCTTACCCAAGTGCCTCACTTGCCACCTATTTAAACAAAATGGCATGGGACAATGTCTAGATACACTCATGCTATTAGAGACCTATGTAAAGGATATATCTATAGATAACATCCATATGTTATACAAGGACTGTACAAAAAGCTTCACGATTTGTGGAGCATTAGTTATTAAAAAGAAGAGAATGAAATTTCATTCGGTTACAATAAGGGAGTTTTAAGAGTATTGCCTTGCGTAATCTGTTTTTTTTTTTCAGGAGTTGCTTATGATGATAAGGTCCCAGAAGCTATTGATATCAATGCAAAAGTTTAGGAGAAGATTAAAATATTGTGACGTCAGTACAGAACCCTGAAAATCTTCTGAACTGGTACCACCCTACGCTTACATCTCACCAAAATTAAACTGCCTACTGTAAAACAAACAAACGAACAAACAAATAAACAAACAAACAAAAGAACAGACCAGCAATTGTGCATATCTCATTCATACTGGTTTGAGACAAATAGGAGTTGAAAAGCTTAGAAAATCCCCGACCAGCAGCGACACGTACGACTTAAGCACTTGGAAGGAGCTGAGTTGGCACAGGCACTTATAGGATATACAAATGATTGACTGGACAAACAATTGTCGAATACATCGAATAAGGAAAGCAGCACATATACTTAACTCAAACCAATTAACCGACTGAGCATTGATATTAATAGTATCTGGGAGCCTCTCATCATAAGCGATTTGAAAAAACAAAAAAAAACAAAAAAAAAACAAGACAAAACAAAGCAGATCAAACAATGCAAGGGAGCTAACTCAAAAGTATCCAAATAACACCAGGGGAAAAAACAGATATTGCATATCCAGTCCAAGCTAGCGTGCACTCTTAGCTGTGATTCCTCATCCTAGAACTAACAACATCTGGGGACGTACAGATATTATACCACCAAAACTTTGAGAATGATTGGACACAGAATGTGGGAATTATCCGATCATAACACGTATTTCATATATATATATATATATATATATATACATACATTCATATTTATATATATATATATATATATATATATATATATATATATATATATATATATATATATATATATATATGCGGCCTTTTGTTAATAGCACTTAGCATAATGTAGGATAAGGTCTTGGCGTAAATTCATCGTCAAACTCAAGAGTTTACTTTGTTTTGTCATTGTAACAAGTTTAGCTCACAGAAAACTGATGAGTCATACACGTAAATCTATAATGCACACAAACACTGATGACAAGTCAAACAACAACTAAAATGACAGTGTCAGATTTCTTTGATATGATAAATACAATAGATTACAATATATTTCACACTTATCGATAATAAAAAAAAGACTTCCCCATAACTCTTCATAGATGAGAAAAATGATAGATTTATGAGAAAGATGATTGATTTTGGCACGTTTGACTTTGTATTTTCGAGTTTGTTTAAAAGGTGTTACATTTTTTGTGAACATTTGTTGTCTTACTAATAGTTGAAATGGGATACGTAGTTTTGGAATACTATTGTATTGAGACAATCATTCTGTTTTGTTTACCTTGATTAGATTTATTAAGCGAAAGAGTTTGAATCTAGTGCAGACAATCTTGTTTTCAATGAGTTCTGTTAAGTCCGAAGAAATACATAAAAGAACATGCTCTACACGGTGTAATCACATTTGTATTTATTTTTCTCGGTCAACGCCGAGTATCCCTGCCGATATATATATATACATTCAAAAAAGTTTTACAGCCTTGAATACTAAACTCATCGAAACCTTTCTTAAAAATTGTTCGTGTCAATTGAGTAATTTTCTCCAGTGTTTGATGTTTTACACATACTTTGATATCATGGTGCTAAGTGTAAATTTTTTTTTACTGCTATTATCAGTTGTCTATCATGTTACTGTTTTCAGATTTAGCAACAGAATAATTACATTAATATGGCACCGCAGTTGTATTATATAAGTAGTTTGTTACTATATACTGGGAATTATTACCACTTATTGAATACAGATCTTATTTTACGCATCACATCGTATAACCTTTTTAAAAAACACGGCTCACTTACGTAGGTTACTCAAAAAAGCACTCAATGATAAGATATCAGTGAGTATAACAACAAACCTGTCTCGTTGTTCGAATCATTCCTATTGACTGTTGATCCATTTGAATATTAGATCTGCTGTGTCGGTTTTGGTCTCAAACCGATTACAAGTCAACTTAAATTGCATTTAAGATTAATAATCAGAAAAAAAAACTTCTTCGAGTTTAACCTGAAAGTTGATTTTTGATGTCAAAAAACTTTTTCTGAATTTTCTTTTGTGTCACTATTGTCACTTATACCCAAATTATACGATTAAATACGATGGACAAGGAACATTTTAATGTTTTTCTATTAGATGATTCTTATTTCCGCACGAAAGACCGTGTGTTTTGGTTCACAGAGAGTAACAGTAACAAAAGAGTCATCATACCTAGCACTTTCGGCAAAACAAGTAGTCATTTTCAAGGTCTTT
>OY735204.1:66615750-66623250 GCA_963457665.1 Thysanoteuthis rhombus | reverse complement strand
TAACAATACTAATAATAGTCGAGGGAATTTCGTTACGATGAGAGGCATTGCTTCCTCTAGGGGAAACAAATTCATATTAGAAATGAACAGCTGTTTTAAAAGTTAATAAACATCGGAATTAGTGTCTAAAAATAGTCATCGTCACGGTCTAATTTGGATCTGACATGTAGTTGTTACTAGAATGTTTAGTCCACTAATGCTAGGGTTCATCATATCATGTACTTATCAATTTTCAACAGAGGTGGACATTTGCTCATGCAGATTTTGATTTTGAATGTGTGCTAAATTTTGCCAAATTTTTTCAAATCCAAACGTTTTGTGCCTGTTTTTTCATACTGCGTTTACTCTCCAATGGAAACCAACCGATGAATATTCTGCCCCATCCGTTGCAGTATCTCTTTACTGAGTGTCCAGCTCATCTCCATTTTGTCGTCTAATTATTTATTTGATATCTTTCTCTTTAGTCCATCCTCTGATCTATCTTGATCTTTTTCAGTATCCAGCTTTGCTCTTTCCATGACTCTCAGTGCGATTCTTGTTGGTTCACTGTTCGTTTTGTTATTTTCATATTTCATGTTCTTAAGTTATAGATGGTTTTATGCATTGATTGTAATTTTCTCACTTTGAAAACATCGGCAAGATGCTTTCCAATATGTTTGTATTCATGCCAAAGGAATAGTTGTTGTTTTTTTTAAAGTTGAATAGATACTTAGTTAGTGATGGAAACGAATCTCCCTCTCCCCTTGAACTTGTCCCGGAACAAAAATAGTTCAAATTATTTTTGGGGTTATTTGTTGGTTTATTTTTGAGGGTCACGAACCGATTAGTACATCAAACTGTGACATTAGACACGTAAGACCACTATAGATTGAAATATTCTGGATTAGTGTTCCTAAAACTAGCCCCTCCCTTTGGGAGATTTTTTTTATCAACTTTTCAGAAATACGACATTATGCATTGCAAGTATCACTTTGCATTCTTTGCACCCCATCCAACCTTACCACTCTTCGTCTTTAAACGCCCTCAATGCCTTTTTTTTTTAGCCCTCCAGCACCACAAAGAGATGGTAGCGCACACTTGTTGAATCATTTTTGTAGATTGTAAAGAATTCAGGCTTTGTTCTCTTTAGTCACCACTTTTTGGTTGAACATACAATGAATAGAAAGCAAAATAAAGAAAAAAAATGTGTTCCGTTATTTTGCACTGGGATCTTCATTCAAAAACAATTTTTAATTTTTGAAACCTAAAGCTGTTATATCAAGGTTAATTTTGAGAAATTGCAAAAATTTGATTATTTTTCTTTACTGGTTCAAAAATTGGAGATAGAAAGGAATAAACGATATTTTTTCAATTTTTCATACGCTATGATTGTTTTATTTCAAGAAAGCTGATCACACAATCGAAATGAAAAAAATGTTCATGCAGTATAGAGAGACGACACTATGAATGATGGTCGAACGTGTCAAAAGTTGCTTGTTCCAAAGCTAGGTAGACAAGTCGAAATTAAAAGTCATCAAGGCATCATTTGATAGAAATTATTGTTAAACAACAACTTGAATTAGAATGAAACGTGGCAAATCATTTGCTTCAGTGTTGTCAGTCTATTTAATATGTTGCTCCTATATCTACTATTTCTGGACCCTGGCTCGAAAACCAAACTGTTAGCTGAACAAATCACATCATAATTTCAGTGATATGATTTACCCTTTCAGCTTATTCTTCCCTTCCTTTAACTGAACCCACCCTTTAAATATTTGTAAGTATTACAGCACATCGTATTTTCGTTTCTCTGATAACCATGATGTATAAAAAAGAAGAATACACACAGGCCGTGTATACAAACTAAACTTTGCCCGAAAAGATAATAACATCCATGTTACCCGAATACTTTGAACGGTTTTTATTGTATCAGCTATAATCATTTAGCTTGGTGGTGAAAAATACACGAACTTTTTAATTGTGAAGAGAGAAGACTTGTTTAAATTCCTGTCTGTGATTCGTATTAGTGAAACCACGCGGGGAGCAGATGAACAGTCTGAAGATGATTGATAGTCACTCTGATCACAGCTGGAAATGAGAGAAAGAGATAACATCAAATGATTTGTTGGATGGGATTTTAATCCAACACGGGCTAGATTTATTCTTGTTATTTTCTCCCCCCCCTGCATTCAATGTGGAAGAATATGTCTGTCCCGTATGGGCCTTGGTCACTGGTGGTCCTGCAACAGGCATCGAGACGTCTAAATCATTGGTCACAAAGGAAAGACAATATATATGTATATATACATAAATATATATATGTGTGTGTGTGTGTGTGTGTATGTGTGTGTGTGTGTGTGTGTAATAATTAAATGATTGATTCAAACATGGACAGCTGTTTCAATGTGGCTATAGCCTATGAGCTATCCTTTTATTTTGCAGGATCAAAGTGTAGTATCTGTTCCATGGCAGAGCCTGATGAGTTGGCTGGAGAGGGAGTGTGTGTCAAAGACCGAGTCTGCCGGTTCAGTGCGTTAGCCAATGAGGTTTTACTGCGGCTACGCCCTGCTAAGTGCATCGGGGAGCCTTTGGACTCGTCCTTCGTCTCTCCTATTATTACTAGGCCCAGCTGCAGGTGGCCAGTTTCCTGGAGCAGCACTGCACTATTGCACTTAACGGAGCAGGTCCCCAAGTGGACGCTTTCGTGGCCGAGGTTGCTTTGGTTGCTTAGCAAACCGAAGCCACGTCGGCTGGAGCCATTTTTGGACGGACGGTTTTCTATTCTTCCCACGTTAAGTCTCGACCTTGTGTCACATTTGGCTGCGGTGGGACAGCAAATAAACACCCCATCCAGCACCATGAGATTGGATTGAAACATTCGCTTCAGACCCAGAGATTTGCATTTTATATTTACCGTACGCAGAACTGAATGGTCAGTAAGGCCGAACAAGGAACTTCTAATTTCATTTTATTGAATAATTAAGAAAAAAAGTTAATATTGATGGAAGATTAATGTTGAATGATGTAAAGAATTAGGTGTACAATGGAGGATCTTCGAAAAATTTGTCAAATTCTTTTGGTTGGATGTGTTGTTAGAAAATCAAATCGAAGAAGTTTTTACCACAATAATTACCATTATTACCACGCGATTCAAACTCTTTCTTTCATGAAACTTCACATTTCGGCTTGCTGGTAGTATTTTTTGACATAATAGCTATGCGTATTACATTCGTATCCCGTTGACAAGTATTTTCAGTTACCAATTGTACTTATTTTATACCCTTTCTGCATATACAGACAATAGAATTGAAAAAATACTTCCCATTTCTGATAATTTCTTTTTGCAGAACTCTTGTTTCATTTGGACAATTAAGGAAGCTAAAAGAAAAAACATTTTTTCTGATTTCACTCTGTATCCTTCCAGATAATCTAATGATTTGAGCCCAACAACCCAGAAGATATTTTTACCTGATCACCCGGATAATAGCCCGGTCAGAATAAAGAAAAAGCCCTCGTCGAAAATGTATTCAGTGTCTCCCCTCGACTGGAAATATATCTTTTTGCTACCCCTGCAAAAAAAACAAAAAAAACAGTACCTGACGACCATGGTATTGGGGACACTTTCCCTAGATTGTATTGATAAGGCTTTTACTAACGATTGCTTTCTAAAGAAACTTAGATATCTTTGCGTTTTAGTGCATCCGTAGCAGAAGATAAAAAGCTCCATGCACTACTGATTTAGAAAAAAACTTTCTGATTCAACATTTTTCAGTTAAAAGCGTTTAAATGAGAAGACCATAACGCTACAATTTTTTTTCTCTCTACTTCTTTCTTCGTCAGTTCACAAAATTTAGTGGTGCATATTGATCACATAGATCGAATATAAAACAGTGAAAACTTTAGAATTCAACTATTACCTACGTGTCAAACTGTACACTTACCGATCAATTTTCATGTCTTTTTTTTTTTTTTCAAAATTTACGATATCCCAGTACTGTAGTTGAAATAACTCTGAAAAGTCGTCGATGCCCTTTCGTTTACAACCTTTTCAACAGTAAAACTGTTTGCCGTAAGATAGGAGAATAGAACCGGCACAGGGCAAAACTAAACAGGAAGATTTTAATCGAACCATTACTGGGTCGAATCGATTGAACAGAGATGACAAGTGATTGATGACGGGAGTGCAAAGGTGATCAGATTTATTGAGTGCCAGTCACGCAAGTGTAAGCGCCAAAGTCAAAGATCTGTTTTGATCGATTCAAGAGAGGGAAAGCAATCGATAATCGGTGATTAACAGGCAATAACCTTCAGCGTCCTATCCAGCTGCGTACTTTCAATCTTGTCGACTGTTAGCACAGAGTACCTTTAAGGCCGGGGTGTAATCTTATTCTGAGGATCTTCTTGGTTCTTATCTCTCATTACAGGATATTCGATCAGGAAGAAACATTTAGGGACTTGATAACCTTAGCCTGACAAAAGGTTGTAATTTAGAAACACCAAGTTAGGACCAAATTCTCTGTCAAAGCAAAACAAGGATGTCAGCCAAAACTGTACGGCATTAGAAAATAGACGAGAAAACATAGAGATTGTTCCTACGCACATCTCGAGCGAAAAGCTATCATCCGTGGATATCTAGCGCTGATTAGACTCACAATCAAACAGGAAACTCCCATAATGATTGGGAGCGAGGACATATCTCATCGGAAACAACATTTATATTAATGAGTAATGGCTCATATATATACATATATATATATATATATATATATATATATATATATATATATATATATATATATATCATGTTTGAAATCTGACGGGATGATATTTTTGCAAACCTAAAATTCTTTAATGACACAACATATGCTATCGGGTCAATTCTTTTAGTTATATCCCAAATCTCATAATGATAAATTGAATATCCAGTCTATTTCAAGAAAATGCTAAAATGTTTAGAATACACGCTAGAGCATATTTGTGTTGATTTAAACGAGTAAGTTACATCGAAACAGTACAATTCGAGTGAGGTATTAACTTGAGCTTCCAAAAGCGAAGCACATAAGACACGTAAGTCTCTGTAAGTCCAGAAGATGTAACAGTGCTGCAATAGCATTTCGAAATGTTAACGATGTTTCTGAAATCTTTCAAACGAAACAAATCATCAAAGATAGTTTGAAACGTCCAGAAAGAGCGATTCCAGCTCATGAGATGCGTAACAAAAAGGGCGATTTTAACGATTACTTGATTTTGTCTGACGTCGATAGAAATAGTGTTGATGAGGTCAAATGATTTGCTCCAAAAATAAATTCAAGCCATTCAAAGGTTCACCGTTGACCCCAAAACGATAGATGCATCAATTTAGATAATGGTTCGCCATGAGTTGATAGAATCGAAACCGTAATGAAAGAGTCGAGTTCAAATTTTCTCTGCTCCCTTTGAGCATTTCAAAGAAATATAAAATGATGCAGACAATGGCTTAGTGGAAGAGAAGAGGCTAAAGCAAAACAGAGAATTGGTCCCCATTCGAAGTAGAAAAATTGGTTGATATTTAATGAGATAGCATTGGTGTAATTTATTCTTGTATGATATCAGTTGGCTATGATTAAAGTCAATACCTGTTATCATTGATTAGTGTATTTAAATACTGTTTTAAATAAGCAAATACGCCGTTTGATACATCACGAGGATGTGATTTCGTAATATCATAATGCACAGCACAGCCTCATATAGCAAAGGTCACAGCTGGAAAGTTTGAAAAGCTCGATGTAGTAAATTCCTCACACCACGTATTGTTCAGATTTCCCTCTACTTGATTAGCACCTGCCCAGGAACTCAGAGAACCTGTTTAATGGTTTAGCTCGGAGAATACACGAAGGAAGTTGAAACAATTATCTATACACCTTTTCCTCGAAACCAAATGACTCTTTCAAAACTGTCATGTGAAAGTCAAAGACTATTAGAATTTATTGAGGAATATATTCAAATTTAAAAATATGTTTTATACTTCTTATGAAACAAAATTCGGATATTACATTTGCAATGACATGATATACACTGCTTACATTATTCAGGATATCATGTGTTGGATTTTTTAACCAAATACAAAAAAAAACTATCATTGACTTTAATTCATTAGTTTTATACTCATCAGTTCATTATCGTCCGTTGTCGGACAAGAACCTTCTCCCGGATTCACCGAACCACTGTATCATTGGTATCACGGAGCCAATACTTTCTGAACATACTTTATGCGCGGCACAGTTTTGCATACGATCGGTAGGGATTCACGTTTTGGAGTCGTGATGTCCAAAGACCTTTTGACATTTTTGCAGTATGACCAGCCCATTGTTAGTTGAGTTTGCTAATGGATTCATTATTGGAATGACTCCTATTTTTCTCTGATATTCTGTGCTATTATGTGATCACTCCACGTGCTGATGAGTATGATTCTCTCTTGTGTACTTTGTATGGTTCTAAGTTTGGTAAAGTTCCATAGTTCATATCCATAACTGCCTGGACGTATTAAATGGAAGCATGGTTTAGCATCCTAAAGCATGCTTCTACTCGAGCCATCCCAGTTTAACTTTACTCAGTCATATATATGGATATATAATGGCTTGGCTCTGCAAAGGGAGATTTGGGAGTGTTTCCTACAGTAGTAAAACCATGGACGGCAGGGTCTGTTTGTTCAATTATCGTTCAGCCTCAGCAATGATTTGAGGGGCGTGCAACAAGCTCAGGGCTGACCCCGCCGTTCGAACCTAGTTTTTGTATCCGATGGAATACTGAGGAAGCATTGATAGAGGGAGGTCCCTACGTCGTAGATTTATCAGCAGTGCCTTTTTTTCCCAATACCTGAGCTTTTTATGGGGGTTGCCTGCCCCTTTACGGGATAATTCCGACAGCATGACTAATCTGCGGTTTAACCACAGGACGTTAATATTCTGTGGTTGGCTTAAGGGTTCTACCGTCTCTCAGGGAGAGTTTCAGGACAGTACGTCGGACTTCATCTGTAAACACAGATCCCCAGGACAGTACCGTTGTCTGCAACTTTGGGCACAGATCCTGAACCACAGCAGAAGTGCACTGACTCCATAAGTCGGCTAGCTACTGAGCAGAAGGACCCGAAATATTTTGGAGCACAGTTCAGAGTCGTGCCCCGGGAGAGCATTGTATCTACCCGAGTGATAGTATGGTCACTTGATCACTCATATTCTTTTGAGAGGTATTAACCGGAGTGCACAATTTGAAAAAAAATTCTCTTTCATTTTTCTTCATTATCAAGGCGCTAAAGTATCAACATTATTATGACGCGTACCATAAATTGTCAAGAAAGATGAGTAACAATACTAATAATAGTCGAGGGAATTTCGTTACGATGAGAGGCATTGCTTCTTCCAGGGGAAACAAATTCATATTAGAAATGAACTGCTGTTTCAAAAGTTAATAATCATCGGAATTAGTGTCTAAAGATAGTCATCGTCACGGGCTCTGACATGTAGTTGTTACTAGAATTTTTAG
>OY735204.1:66608250-66610750 GCA_963457665.1 Thysanoteuthis rhombus | reverse complement strand
CAGAGCCCGAGGCTCCTATCGAGTTCGCTTGGACGTCATCACACCTGAGCAGTGCCAAAGGCTGGTTTCTTCCATACCACTACATTCAGGCGGTCATTGACTGCAAAAGTGATCCACACAGGTACTAGATTACACCAACAAAATGAATATGAATTGATCAATTCAAGTCCACTCAGACTAATACAATTGAAATTTCTGTGTTCAAAATTACTTTTTTGCCATGTTTAACTCTTTTAAATATTGTGTATATCTAAAGAGGGATAGGGGGGAAGGAGGTGAGATATATCATTTGTTTGTTCCCATAGCCAATCAATAAATCGATGACACTCGGAAAAATCAATATCTATCTATCTATCTATCTATCTATCTATATATATATATATATATATATATATAAATCTATCTATCTATCTATATATATATATATATATATATATAAATCTATCTATCTATCTATCTATCTATATATATATATATATATATATATATGTGTGTGTGTGTGTGTGTGTGTGTGTGTGTGTGTGTGTGTGTGTGTGAGTGTGTGTGTTGGTATACCAGTTTTGCCACTGCTTGTAAGGTTAGTGTTATGTGACGCTAAGCATTAAGTGTGGAACACACAGCGAATATCTAACCCACAACAGCAGTAGATACCAGAGTTTAGTTTCTCAACCACTATCTATCTATCTATCTATCTATCGATCTATCTATCTCATTTAACCCCTCACTATCTATGTATACTCGTAAATTGTTGTAACTTTCTGACTCAGCATTAAACCTTACCCATTTTCCTCTCGGCCTAGCACAATAAAGTAAAATGAAATAAAACGTCCCAAGTCGAGATAAAGGCCATATCTTTTCCTTGTTGCACGTTGAGAATTGAGAAAGCAGTAGTTAAAAAAAAAAAAAACAACCTCCAACCACTCCTCCTGGCGTAGCTCATTCCTCATCAGACCCTCGACCCTCATGGAACAGACATAAAAGTCAGGCAGTAAAAGAGAGAGAACAGTACATTTGTGATTTGACCCGTAACGTATTCAAGGAAGATTTCCTTTCTGTCTGCTCGATTCGCTCCTAAGAAGCAATATAAAACATCGACCTTCTTCGATTACACTATTGAGGATAATTTTTTTTGTTGTAGTTTAATGGAATGCTAACCGAAGGAAAGAATGTTGTGCTGTTCAGTGGCGTCGAAAAGGTTACTCAAACTTTTTGAAGTCAAAAAAAAAGTTGAATAATAAAAAAAAAAGGAACTCTTAGATATTTTTCTGACTTTCATCACAAAAATGCTATTGTAAAGACTTTATGACACAAATTTCTGCGTCACATTTTTTGTTGATTTGCTAAAACAAGCAAAAATAAAGGAAAAGTTTATACAAACGTACAGACTCATAATTGGCAGCTGCCGGTAATTCTTGTGTCTGTGTGTTCACATGAAGTGGGCAAGCAACTGTTAGTGATGTTATTACATCCATATAACTACTACTACTACTACTACTACTACTACTTCTACTACTACTACTGCTACTACTACTACTACTACTACTACTACTACAGATAATAATAATAATAATAATAATAATAATAATAATAATAATAATAATAATAATAATAATAATAATAATGTTTACAGATACTATGCATTTATCAAAATGAAACCTCACGTGGTCTCTGACAATGGTTAAACTCTCGTTTCGCTACTTAAACTCATCAGATAGTATAATTAGGCCCACATATCAATTTTAAACTATACGGGATTGCATCTACTTTGATTCAAAATGTAACGGTTGGAGTATGTTGTGATGATTTACCGTGTAACACATGAAATGATATGGCTTTATCTCACCAGTGTTAACTCTGATCACATTACAAGTGACTGCTTTTGCTTTTACTAGTAACTTCAAAGTGTGTTTACGCTTCATTTCGTCGATACATACTTTCATTTATATAATTTTTAGGATAAATTTTACGACTTCTGGTAGGGATTTCATGTGTATCTATGAAATTTATACCATATACCACTACACACTTTCTCTCCCCTCCCAGAATGTCCCTGTGTCAATCCGTCGCTAGAAGACTTGACCCTTGGGTAACTAACTTGGTTAACCAATTCATAAGACAGCTGCCACCATCTCATTTTTTTCATGCTTTTCACTTATTTACGTCGTATAAAATAAATGTTATGGCATACTTTGAAAATGACTTTTTTCACGCCATTTCTCTTGAATTACATGTATGCGAACATCGTAATTACTGGTCATTTGGGAAGAGTACGAAATTGACATGTGCAAGATATATTAATCATTATCAGAAGTCTTTTAGCCTCAGTCGTTTGACATAGACCTTCCTAAGATTCGCCACAGTTCTTTATCATGGGCGTCGCAGAGCCAGTATTTTCTGAATTAGTCTGGTTCATCTCTCCATCTGGTATTCTGTCGGGCTCAGTTTCTCGTGTGATCTCTAGGGATCCATGTTGTTGGTCGTGATGTCCATCGGTTGTCTT
>OY735204.1:66565750-66603250 GCA_963457665.1 Thysanoteuthis rhombus | reverse complement strand
GTCTTAGGGAAAAATGTATTTGGTTGGGTTTGGAGGTGTTTTATGGCATAACTTTCTCTATGATACAGGTGATAATTAATTTTTCATGCGAGTAGGCATATATATATATATATATATATATATATATATATATATATATATATATATATATATCAAAATGCACCTCAAGAATATGATATATTGTAATGCAATATCCGATGTGTGGAAGGTTTCTTTCGCCAGAAGAAGCCCATACAGGACAGAAACATAAACGTGTTTATGCAGCATATCTTTTTTTCATCATATATATATATATATATATATATATATATATATATATATATATATATATATATATGTATATATATATGTATATATATAATGGTGCAATGTGTAACTTTGCTCTTATGTATATGTGTGTGTGTGTGTTTTCAGGAATAGATGTATATGACCCGACAGAATGATTATAAACTGCGTTATATTACATAGAAAACTCTCATTCGAATTGATTCCTGCCCTCTCATGGTTATATTATGCCAGGCCATATATATCCATTTCTTACACACACGCACACACACACACACACACACATATATATATATACATATATATATATATATGTATATATATAAGAGAGTAGACAAATAAAAGTCAAATGCAGTTCTTTTTTCCTTTTCAGACTTTTTAAATGTTAGCTTTTGCTATGCGCTAACTGACCCCCCTATCACTGTTCCAGCGCAGGTAACAGTCACAATAGCACTGCTGATTCTCAAGGTACATCCCTCTAATTTCGAGTTGTTGAGAAACACAATCTTTTTTACTCCCAATTCTGACTATTTTGAACTTGTGGCACACTAACTTAAATTCAATAAAGACCCACAGAAGTTACGTAAAGCAACTTCAATCTTGGTCTTTCTTTAGTAGGCGTAATGGCACCACCAAGATGAATGACGCTGTGTGAAGGCGTATCGTTCGAGTTTCATATTTCTGTCTAAACAGGATCTTAAAAGTTGGAACCCCGATCATATAACTGTTCGTCGCTCCCAAATGCGTCAGATCATGTCACCATTGTCTGTGCACGTGAGTAATAACTCATTTTGGGATATTCTGTGCGGCGGCTTCTTTTTACGATTAGTAAGTTGCAGTAAATAGCTGTCTTTGTAGACGAAACAGCGATTAAGAGAAGATCGTGAATTCTACAGTGAGACATCATCCATACATGATATAAATGAAATGTTGCAATTCAGCATGATGTTATGTGTCACCTTATTCAGTTAAATACGCTGCGCGTGGAAAAACTCTCTAACTCAGCTTGAATTATTCGAATACTTACTAAAGAACCGAGAGAATATGGGTTAAAAGTGAATAAACGTTCGGGATACATTGACAATATGAAGGGGAGAAGTATGGGATAATATAGAAAGAAGACTTTTTTACGAATCCTAGCATAGTTTGGCTTAAGGCCAAAGAAAGTAGGGCACCTGTAAAGATAAAAACCCCCAATACTAGGTTCTGCAGAACTACCTCGATCACAATAAAGGTGATAGCTCTTTTTTCACTTTCAGCTTATTCTGGTGCAAGGCCAGGGGTATTGCATATCAAGGTTATCAAATCAAAAGGCATTACAGTAGTAAAAGTTCATAGGTAATTTTGCTTACCATTTCTCCACAGAGAGACAGTTCAACTATATCTTGTAACAATTAATACATATTCCTGGGTGTTTCTGTATGTGTATGTGCGAGTACGTGTATGTGCGAGTACGTGTATGCGGGTTCGTGTACGCAGTTGTGTGCTAATGTGTATTTGTTTGTATGTGTTCGGAAAACTTTGTTTGTAAGCTGAAGTTGTGTGTATGCTTGTAGATATATGTGTTGGTGTACGTGCATGTACACATGAGTGAATGTTTGTGTCGTTGTGTTGGCTTTTGAAGCAATGTTTCAATCACTTCACAAGAGGTTTGAAATTTTCATTATTAACCCTTTTTTATGAAAGAAAACATAGTTCCTCGCAATTTCACTATATGCAGGAGCTGAAACCAGTGAATTGATTAATAATAACCGACCAACAAGATCCCCATCCACAGTCTAAAGATCTACCGGCTGTAGATTTCAACTAATAACATGTTAACTGCAAAGCTACGTATGTAATACGCCACATTATTGTTTTATATTTCATCAATAACATTCGCCATGGCAGATAACCAGTAAATGCTGATCATAGAGTAGTCTCTCCTTTTTTTTTTTTTTGCAAATGCTTAAAAATCCTAGTTTATTCAGGTTGACCAAAAAACAGAAAATACAAAGCAAGATGATGACATTTTGATATTTCGTACGATTGCATAATTTTTTGAATACAACCACCATGTTATGACGGCAAATGCAACATATTATTATCATTATTATTATTTGGAATCTCACACCAGTTGCCTGGTGGTAACCGCTGGAGTTTGAGTGACAGCAAATCTCTTCAAGTCTCCAGCCCTTCTCTCCTAGTACTCATAGTTCGCAGTAAATCTGTGATTTACAGTTTCACACTGGTTGCCCAGTGGTTATCGCTGAAGGCTGAGTGACAATAAGTCTCCTCAGGTCTTCAGCTAACGTCTCCTCTCTCTTTCACCTATCATGTCAGGGCTAAAATTCGTTGCAGTACTTATATCTATAGCACCTTCCTCAGTATCCGTGCAGTTCCCAATAGTGCTGTGGTCTGTACGGTCTCTATCCTTCCCGTAATCCCGATCTCCTCCAGTCTCACCCTCAGCATTTTGGGGACAGTTCCTAGTGCGCCCGCTACGACCGGTACTACCCTGGTTTTCATGTTCCACATCTTCTTTAACTCTATTGCTAGGTCCTGGTATTTTTCCCTTTTTTCACCCTCTATATTCTGCAGGTACAGCCACGTCTACTATTTGGCAGGCCTTCCTTTTTTTGTCTACTATTACTAAGTCCGGTCTTCTTGCCTGGGTGAGGTGGTCAGTTTGGATGTCAAAGTCCCACAGTAGTTTGTGGTTGTCATTCTCCAAAACTGCCTCTGGCTTGTGCTGGTACCATTTTCCACATGGTTGAATCCCATTTGTTTGCCTAGTTCCCAGTGTATCATCGTTGCTACTCTATCGTGTCTATGCTTATACTCCTTCTGAGCGAGTTGACTACATTCACTAGTTATGTGATTCACTGTCTCATCTCTTTCACCGCACATGCGGCATTTGCTGTTTGTCTGTATTCTGTCGATTTTTGTTTTTATGTAGTTTGTCCTTATGCTTTTGTTTTGGGCTGCCATGATGAGCGATTCTGTTTCTGTCTTAAGGTTCCCTTTTCGTAACCACGTCCATGATTTCTCGTCTGCTACATCTTGTATCCGTCTTTTAAACTCGCCGTACAATTTTTCCCCCTTCCTATCTTTCTTTTCTTGTTTGCTGTACTGTTTCATTGTTTTCTACTTTATTGCTTGTTGCACTATCTCTCGCACTCTTTATGATTTCTTCACTATTTGTTTGCACATATCTTTCTAGGACTACTTTAGCTCTCTGGACACAATCTTCTATGCTGATGAGCCCCCTACCACCTTCTTTTCTCTTAACGTATAGTCTATCTGTATGATCTCAAGAGTGTAATGCTTTATGCATTGCCATAAGTTTCCTTGTTCGCCCATCCATTGATTGGAGCTCTTCCTTTGTCCATCCTAGGAATAGTCCTGTATACCTAACTACTGACACAGCCCAGGTGTTCATTCCTTTTATTAGATTTCTGCTGTTTAATTTGGTCTCTAATATTTTCCTTATCCTTCTGAGGTATTCTCTCTTTATTTTCTCCTTCATCTCTTCCCGTTTTATCGTGTCACATTCAAGGACACCTAGGTACTTGTATCGGTCTTGTGCGGTCAATGCCCTAATCTTGCTGTTGTCCGGGAATTCAATTCCTCCAGTCATTGAAAGCCTTCCTTTGTGCATCACCATGATTGCGCATTTTTCCATTCCAAACTCCATTCCTATGTCCTCACTATATTCCCTTACTTCGTTGAACAGAGTCTCAAGCTCTCCCCTGTTTTTTTGCGAACAATTTTTTATTATTATTATTATTATTATTATTATTATTATTATTATTATTATTATTATTATTGCTGTTTTTTGCAACTTCACACCTGGTGGTTACCGCTGGAGATTGAGTGGCAGCAAGTCTCCTTAAGTCTCCAGCCCTCCTCTCCACATTCTCATAGACCACGGAAATATTATGGTTTACAGTTTCACACAAGTTGCCTGGTGGTCATTGCTGAAGGCTGAGTGCCAGCAAGTCTCGTCAGATCTTTAGCCCACATCTCTTCTCTACCTCGCCTATCATACCAGCGTTGTGGTTCACATCCTAGCTTCCATCCTCTTTCCCCTGTTAGGCCACGACTAATATGTATTGTCGTAGACTTTCTTCAGTATTCGTGCAGTTCCTAGCAGTGCTGTGGTCTGTACAGTCTCAATCCTCCCTTTTATCCTGTGCTCCTCAAGTTTTGCCGTCAGTGTCTTTACGACAGTTCCTAGTTTGCCTATTATTACTGGTACTACCCTGACTTTCAAGTTCCACATGTTCTCTTGCCAGATCTTGGTATTCTCCCAGTTTTTCACTCTCCTTCCTCTTTATTCTATGGTCAGCCACAGCTACTTCTATGATTTGGCAGGATTTCCTCTTCTTGTCTACAATTACCAAGTCTAGTCTTCTTGCCTGGATGAGATGGTCGATTTGGATGCCAAAGTCCCAGAGTAATATGTAGTTACCATTCTCCAGTGCTGTCTCCGGTTAGTATTGGTACCACTTTTCCATATGGTTAAATCCCATTCGTTTACTCAGTTCCAAAAAAATCACCGTCGCTACTGTATCGTGTCAGTGCTTATGCTCCTTCATGAAGTAGTTATGTGGTTTACAGTCTCAGCTCTTTTAGCACACAAGTGGCACTTGCTATTTTCTGTGTTTTGTTGATTTTCGATCTTATATAGTTTGTCCTGATGCATTTGTTCTGAGTTGCTATGATGAGCATTTCCGTTTCTCTTTTCAGGCTTCTTTTTCGTAGGCATGTCCATGATCTCTTGTCTGCCACATCACATCCTGTATCTGTCTTTTAAATTCTCAATATAATTTTTTCTTTTCCCATTTTTCTTTCCTTATTTGCTATGCTATTCCATTGTTTTGTACTTTTTGGTTGTTCGTTGCACTCTTCATGATGTCTTCACTGTTTGCACGTACTTTTCAAGATCTGCTTCAGCTCTCTGGATAAAATCCTCCATGCTGATGAGCCCTGTGCCACCTTCTTTTCTTGTCACGTATAGTTTATTCAAGTCATCTCTGGGGTATAAAGCTTTATGCATTGTCATATGTTCCCTTGTTCGCTGGTCCATTGATTGAAGTTCTTCCTTCGTCCATCCTAGGAATGGTCCTGTGTATCTTACTACCAATGCCACCCATGTGTTTATTTCTTTTATAAGATTCCTGCTATTTAATTTGGTCTCTAATATTTCATTCATCCTCCTGAGGTATTCTCTCTTTTATTTTCTCTTTCAAATTCTCCCCGTTTTATGGCGTCACATTCCAGAACTCCCAGTCGTCTGTATCAGTCTAGTCAGTACTGTAATCTTCCTGTTGTCTAGGTGTTCGATTCTTTCTACCATTGCAAGCCTTCGTTTGTTCATTACTATATTAGCACATTTTTCTATTCCAAATTCCATTCCGATGTCATCACTGTATTCTTTCAGTTTTTTGAACAGCGTCTCGAGCTCTCCTCTGTTATTTATAAATACTTTTATATCGTCTGGGTACATTAGATGGTTGAATTCTCCTTTTGTTTTTGAAAAAAACTATCCTTTGCTCTCCTCAGGATTCAATTGAGTGGTATCATAGTTAGGACAAATAATAGTGGGGACAGCGAGTCTCCCTGGAAGATTCCCCTTTTTATACTTACCTTTTTCCCAGTGGCTGTCAAGTCTACTTTCCAGTTTTTCGTAGATTATTCGATGAGTCTCACCATTGGTTTGCTGATCTCGAGCATTCTGAGGTATTCGTGTATGCAGCTATGATGGATCACGTCGTATGCTTTTTTGTAGTCTATCCTTTCTATTCCAATGTTCTTTTTTCTCTCACTTCTTTCAAGTTATCTGGTCGATGTAGAGTAAGTCACTCGTTCCTTTGGTTCCTGACCTGCACCCTTTCTGTTTTTCTGGTAATATTCCCCTTCTTTCCAAGGATATTTACATTCTCTCCGCTATTTGTCCGGTCAGGATTTTCCACATGAGTGATAAGCACGTGATTGGTCTATAATTGATTGCCCTTTCAGAGTCTTTATGAATTAGGGTGGTTCTGCCTCTGGTCATCCATTCTTGTACCTCACCTTCATTTAGGCAATTTGGGAGTAGGTTGGTGAGTTTGTCGTTTAGTGTGGTGAATTCCTTACACCAATTTCCGTGGATCCTGTCAGTTCCTGGCGCTCTTCGGTTATCTATTTTCCCGAGAGCATGTTTCAATGTGGTTTCATTCAATGCTATTGGTTCTCCGTTGTCAATATATTTGAGTTCTCTTCCATGTTCTCTAACTATTACAGGGTTCTGTTGTTTTTTTGAGTGTCCCCATATGCTGTTCCAGTAGTTTTTGGTCTCTGTGGCATCCTGCTTCATGTTTTGTCTTCTTTCTCCATTCAGATCTTAGTAAAACTTTCTCTTGTTGTTTCGGAATGTGCAGTTTTGTGCATAATGGGCCGTTCTTTTCCTATATCTCTCCAGTTTTGCCTCTTTGGGTAGTTTCTTCTGATGTATCTCTCCCACAGGGATGCCTTCTTGTCTTATCTTGTATTTGTCCCAAAGTCTTACCCGTGGTCTGTTCGCAAGTGGCGCATTTCTCAGTAGTACTTCATCTCCCTGGTGTTGTGGGATCTGCTTTTCTAATCTTCTTTCCCAGTTTGGTTTTTCTTTCCTATTATTATTAGGGGTTTTTTCTTCTGTTGTGAAACGTTGTGTTACAATTATTATTATTATTATTATTATTATTATTATTATTATTATTATTATTATTGATTTTGACCAGGTTTTACCCACTCAAAGTTTTGATAAAAACACCTGAAAGTTTGGATGAAGGTAAAGAAAATAGTCAAAATTATTGATAAAGTTAGTATACTTCATCCAATAATAAAAATGGAACAGAAAAAATAGAAAAAAAATCGTTGTATTAAAGGACTACTAAGTCTCAAATGTAAACATCAACAAGCGTCAAATATAGGATGTAGAAATTTAGGGTTGAGGTGTTAAATCATCGTCTGTTTAACTATGAAGCCCCATGACCAAATGGTTAAAAGCAACTTATACTTGACCCCGTTTGGCTTGAGAGTGTGGGTTTGATTCTCACTGTAAGCTCACTCTTACTTCCAATAATGCTGTTTAATCGTTGGTATGGAATAAAAATTGGATTCAAACTAGTGAATAGAAGCAACAGCAAGCTAGATGAATGTAAAAACTAGTCGAGATTATCGTTAATGTCACGATGCTTCATTCAATAAATTTGAAAAATTGAAATATACAGTTTTATTACAGTAACATTTACCCTAATCCCTGACCTTTGACAATCCTATTTCTCGTAATTTTCAATGAATAAGGTACAGAGAGAATGTAAGTGTTGGTTAATAAATTTTTTTCTGGAAAATAATTTGAAAACTTGGAGTTCAATCATTAGTTTTCCTACAACTGCAAGAAGTATTCAGTTTATGACAACAAAAAATGAAGCCAGCTAATCAGAAAAGCACTGTTATCTGACAGAGCCACTGTGATAGGGAACAGCTGAGACTTAACCTGCTAATCCCGGTGTCAAAATTAAACTTATATCAATGTTTATGGCACTCCCTGCCACCAGGATTTGGTATGTCACCATATCTGTAAACATGCAAGCGAATGTAATTTTGGACAGGTTTATTTAGTTAATCTCACCCGTGATATCGCTGATTACATAAACCACCATCAATTTGGGTGTACGTATTTTTGATTTTTTTTCTGGGCCATTTATACTTATCTTCTTTCGACGAGTTGATTACATTTGGACATGCGACCGCCCTGTTCAACTTATCTGGAATTATTTAACGCCCTTTCCTTTATCAACGTCAAATTTATTCGGCGTGGGATGTTCGCTTTGTGCTCAATTAATTCAAGGCGGCGTCAATAACTGCCCTCAAGAGAAGGAAGTATCAAACTTGATATTTACTAAAAGAGAGGGATTGAACCTGGGGTACTTGAGTTTCTGCTCCCCCAAGTTCTCAAAATAATTAGTTATGGCAAATCCTAAGATTATCAATCACACTTTTGTTAATTCAAGGACAACAATTTAAAATCAAGTAACAATAGGGTGACTTACTTGAATATTGCTTACCCGAAGCTCACATCAAGACCTGAGCTACGGACTTCTAGGCCCCCAGTCCCTCTTTAGATACTTTGGCTGATAATGATATGCATAGGAATTAGGTTTGTTGATCAATATTCAAATACATCCAATCTACATGAAGAATTGACTAAACTATCTCACCATTCATTAAAAGAAAAGAACGATATTAAGACAAAGAATCAAGATCAAACATTTTCGTCAGTGATATCCCAATGGAGAGCTGCCAGCTGACACACAAATTGTGTTAATCACGTTAAAACTTGATTAACGAAATTATTCAGTGTTAAACTTCTACCATTTAGTTTTCACTTTATTTCTTTTCTTTTTTTTTCGCAATAATATATAGAACAATGACCTCAGTAAAACGCAGTGACGTCATGCCGGCTTGAGGAAGAGTAGAGGTTGCAAGAAGAACGAGGAGGAATTCACTCTCTTACTTAAGGTCAACTTGTTTTATCACAAGAACTATTAATAAGGAAGCTGAAATGGGATACGTAGTCTTGGAATAGTATTTTATGGAGAAATAAATCCTGCTTTGCTGACCGTTTTTTATAGATCTTAATGGAGCAACGGAGTTTAAACCTAAGGCATCCTACCTTGTTTTTTTTTTCAATTCGTTGTGCCGTGTACAAAAAAATGCCTAAAATAGCATACTTACAACCGTGTATTCATATTAGAATTTATTTTCCTCGGGCAACACCAGGTATCTCCGCTAGTGTATATATGTATATATAAAATTTCTTATTTGAAATGATCTGTTGCCATTACATAGTTAATGTATCATTTGGCTTTGACAACATAAATAGAATGACAAATCAAAGAAAATGGGGCTGCTGCAGGAATCGAACCTGCTACCGATCGAGTCGCAACTTCAACGTTGCGCTACTTGTGTCAAAGGGCTAAACAAACATCGCTATCCTATGGCTCAAATGACTGATTTCAACTCTAAATTCTCATCTCCTTTATTTTTGGTTCTCTCGTTTTTTTCTCAACACGACAGATATGAATCAGGAGATAACTATATATGATCCAACAGAAGGATTATTTGCTGGACCTCGCTATTATGGGCGTCACAGAACCAATATACTGTGAACTTGTTTCAGTTGGTCGGTCACACCATCTTTTTTTCTGTTGGTCTCTGCATATTCAAAATATGAGTCATGATGTCCAGTTGTTGACATTTTAGCTTCATGACTTGCCCATTGCTATCCGAGGTTTCTGACTGATTTTATGCTATCTCTTAACCCTTTTAAGCGTGATCTTTTCATAGTTTGAGAACCAGTCTTTTGGTTAATCGCCATGTTTCAGTTCGATACATGACCATGTATCGGTTGTAGAACCTCTTTTTTTTCAAAATTATAATGGCATTTCCTTGTTAGTGAAGATCAGGCTTGCCAACTGAAGGTAATTCTTCACCAGATTCCTCCTTTTGACGTCTTCATGGAGATTCGTTGTCTTTTTCCACCTTTAACTCATTCTATAATCTTAGGAATGGTATCCAGTCATATTGCTTTACGATAACATGACATGCTGGAGTAACCAGAGCTCCGAATTGTTGGCTCTACCATAACAAAAATTACGAAATTGATTTGCAAGTTGTGCTATATCAAGCCTCAACATGGTGAGATTCCGTTCACAGAGAAAACATTAAACGAGGAATTCGTGCGTTTCTGTTTATTCAAATTCACCTAGTCCGATTTGGAATTGAACTCTTTCAATGGCAAAAATTGTGATCCATCAGCACGTAGTATTAACACTACTCTGTGGTGTGATGGAGTGGATTGCATATTCTGATGAGACGGGCCTCTAGGCTGATGGGAATTCAATGCCTAATCGACTCAACCAAATCAGACGGGTAAAAAGAAAGGAATTCAACCGACCCTCATTCAATTGCTCCCTAAATCATTATAATCTAATCCTTTGTCCCCATTTTCCATTTACCATTTATTTTGACCCGATCGAATCTTTAGTACCAATCCTTTTAATCACCTCTCCCCTTAATCAACCCTCCTCATCTCCTTCTTCTTTTTCCCACAAGTTGGTACTATGTGATCCTAATTTTTGTAAACAAAGAAAAAATATCTTCTTGATATTATTTTTTGTGAAAAAAAAATATTCAATTTGATTTTTGGGAAAGAAAACTATTTTCAATTAATTTTTTGTGAAAGAAATACTGTTTTCCCATTTTGATACTTTCGAAAGAAAAAAAAATTCCTAATTTGATTTTTATGATAGAAAAAACTATATTTGTAATTTAATACTCGTAAAAGAAAAAACTATATTCCAATTCAATTTCTGTGAAAGAGATAAAAACTCTATTCCCAATTTAATTATAGTGGAAGAATAAAACTATTCTCCCAATTTGATTCTTGTGGAAGAAAAATATGATCCCAATTTATATCATATGAAAAAAGAAAAACTATATCCTTAATTCAATTCTTGTTGAAGGAAAAACTTTATTCCCAATTTGATTCTTGCGGAAAAAAGAACATATTCCTAATTCGAATCTTGTGAAGGAAAAAACTGTATTCGCATTTCATTTTTTGCAAAACAAAAAAAATAGTTCACAAATCATTCCAGCCAAAATAACCTATCAAGGATATATATATATATATATATATATATATATATATATATATATATATATATATATATATATATACACATATACCATTAAACCAACCAGCCAACAAACTAACCAATTATGATTATTCTCTAGAGTTAGCTATTCCTGATTCCTGCTTAACTTCAAAAATCCTTTTTTCCAGCCGTCAATTGAAAATTATCTCCATAAACGATACATACGCATGTACTTCATGGTTACTAGTGAGGCAGCGTACTTATCTCCAAGTTTGGAATAAAGGTGTTACATATCAAAAAGGAAGCCTCACTGAACTTCGTCTCCGATCGTTGATCTCTTGAACAACGGAGAAAATATAGTTCCTTTGTTATTAACCATTCAAGAGGATAAAAACCCGTATCAGTCTAGAGCTTCGCCAAGAGCTTAGTCTTTAATCTTTATTCCTGATATGTACCGTCAATTATTCCCCTAGACTAGCGGTGAAAGTAAGTTGTGATAAGAAGCACCCCCAAGAAGATGGCAGATGATACTAAACAAAAATAAAGTTGGGCAATAGTATATGTGGTGGAAACAAATCAGGATAAGTACTTTTACTGCAATCAATGTATTTATAAGCCTGACTGCTGCTGGATCAAACTCCACCTTTCTGTCTTTTTTGACTGAGTCTAGTTACTGAATTTTACGTATTGTATCATCATTATCGTGGTCTCTTTGTGTCTTCCCCAAGATTCACCTGAGCTCTTTATTGTTTGCATCGCAGGGGCCGTACTTTCTAAAATTATCTAGCTCGTCACGCAATCTTACTTTTTGTCGGCTACAATATCGCGTATGATATTTTGGGTGTCCATATTGTGAGTTATGATGTCTAGCGCTTTTTAACATTCTTGAAATATATCCAGCCCATTGCCATTCCAGTTTTAAAACAGTCTCTATGATATCTCGGACCTTGTTTTCTCTCTTATATACTCTTATGAACCTTCCAAGTGAGGCCGAGCATGATTCTCTTATATGCACGTTGCATTGTTTTCAGTGTGAAAGTCAATACTTTTGTTAGGTTTCATGCTTCAGCTCCATAGGTGACTATCGGATATAGGATACATTGATTGCACATCTTTTTTTCTTGGACTAATGGGATTCGTGTGTTCTTGAGAGTTAAGTTTGTTGAACCAAAAGCCTGCCTTTTTAGTATGTTTCTTTGCTTGCTTTCTTTTCCATTTGCTGACTTATTGGATATTCGCTGTCTTTGGTAGATGTAGTGGTCTACTTTGTCTTGGTCCGTGTTTTCGATTTCAATCATTGTGTTTCTGGTCCCAACATGTTTGTTGTGCTTGACATATGTTTTTCTAGAGTTCGTATAGAAATCAACTTTCTTGCTTGCTTCATTTTCTTCGTCCAGCATTATTTTGAGATCGTGAACGTTCTTAGCATAGAGGGCAATATTGACAGCGATTCCAAGGTTACTTAGAAATTTGTTGTCTATTTAGATTCCTTAATGTTCCCAATCTAAGTTCCTGAAGATCATCTCAGCATAGCCTGTGAAGAATTTGGCTGAGCTGGTATCAACTCTTTTTTCATCGTCTGAAGGGCTCAAGGTCTTCATGTAGCCCGCTGGAAGAACAGCTGTGTGGATAGATGTGTTGGTATACTCTGACATATATGGGATCTTCACCTTGTCGTATTATTGTGTCAATGACTTTCACTTCACCGGAAGTTAACATAAGCTACAGCGAGTAGCTATCTATATTCTGCCGCTTCCTCTTTTCGCTGTTTACTGAATAGACATTGTCGATGGTTCAGTAGCTTTTTCTGAAGCCAGCTTGTTTCCATAGTTTATTTCCATCTACTGCTTTGATGATTCAGTTGGTGATCACTTTAGTGAGATATTTGTAGATGCAGTTGAGTAGGCTAATTGGCCGATAGTTCTTGGGGTCTTTGGGATTTTCTTTTTCGTATAAAAGCATTATGATTGCAGTGTTCCATTCTTCTGAGACCTCTCATTGTTTGAGGCATAAGTTGAATAAAATTGTTGATTTCCTAGAAATGATGTTCCCAGGGTTTTTAAGTGGGTTTGTAGAGATGAAATCGGGTTTAAGGGACTTTCCTTTGTTTGTTTGTTTGTTTGTTTGACTGCTTGCTTCACTTACGTTGAAGTAACTTTGGGGAAATCTTCGAATTGATTACTCACGGCTTGTGTTTCTTTTTTATTTTTCTGCGTCCTTTGTTCAGTGGAATAAAGGTTGTTGGAAAATTTCTCGGCATGTTCGTCAATTCGCTCCCTATCGCTTGCTACATTGACTTGATTTAAGAATTACTAATCTTTGATGGTGTCGGTCTTGTCTGCTGTCTGTTTTTATATTTTATGTATAATAAATAAATGGGCTAATACATTTATCAGTATAGTTCAGCTGACAAGAGATTCGCATGCCGATCACATTATCAAATTGTCAATTCTATATCACATCCAAATTAGAGAAGTGTTAATTTCATAAATCGTTTTGGTTTAAGGAGACATGATATACAAACAGGGAAGAGTGTATATCCCTGAGTTAGATGAGGATTGATGTTGTTATTGTTGTTACATGAGGAAAATATAGTCAACTTCAAAGTGGAAAAGAGTTAGACAAAAATAAGAACTGCGGTACGGAACGATCAGAGGGGGATGAAAGATGAATTCAAGTGTTAGATTTGATATACTTACTGCAGTTAGAGCTCCAGTGGCCCAGTACGATGAGAAGGACAGTACATGGACTGTTGCACAAGGCAGAAAAGCCTTAGTTCGAATCCCATCGAGAGCTTTATTTCTTTTTCCTGATATGCAATGTTTACTCACAGTTTTGAGTGAGCCCGGATAATAAAAAAATGATGGATAAAAAAAAATTAGGATGAGGGAATATACGAGTCGAAAAATCATCAATTAATATATTATTCTGTTATCTGTAGTTGCACCGGGGGAATTTTATCATCGATTGCTAACATGACTGCCTATGGGAGTAACAGTTGCTTTGCATGTTTTGATAATTATAGGTGAGTAGTATGTATGACCAAATGTGGACTCCACAACCTATATTCGTCAACCTGAGATGAGGTATTTCCGTCAAAGTAACTGACAATAGGACAAAGCACGGAGATGTACATTCGTAGCTTTCCCAAAATAGTAGTATCATGTAAGGATTAGCAGCCTCAGACTAAAGGCAAACTCTGAGTGTCGACCCTGTTGCCCGCACTGGAAATTGTTACGTTATATCAGCCCTACATTATGCAGGATCAAATTAGTAATAAGTAGAAGATTTTGCTAAGCTTGGCTTAGTCTCTCACGAACACAAAAGTATGGGATCCTCATTGAGAACAAAACTCATAACAGGAGTAAATGTATGCGAGCATAGCTACGGTAGGGTGTCCCCAAAGTACATCTTGCAAGCCATTTCGGCCAGCTCTATTTTTTTTATCGCTTGTGGCAACTAAAGAATAATTGTTACATATTCCCTTTTTCTGCATCATATCATGGTGATTTCAATCGAAATATAGATTTTGTTCTCTATTTATAAAACAGATCTTTCTTTTTAGTCTGTAGAAGTGTGTTAAATATACGATTTAACCCTCTTATTGAAAAGTTTGCAGACTACTGCAACGGTAAACGAACAAGTCATACATCAAGTTCAGCTTTGTTTGGCATTAAAGGATATGTATGGAACTCACAGTAATTTGATAGGCTCAGCTGGGTAGCACACAAGCATACAATGTGATGTTCCCACTGACGATCGATTTAACATCGTCGGTGGAGAATGTACGAGGCAAAATTACTTACCACGCATCTCCAATGGGGAACTTCCATGTTTACAGACATGGTTTTTATTTTTCATAGCGGTATAGTTTTGGTTATATTTGTGGGTTAGAAGCGTTTGCTGCCGGCTTCGAATATCCGGGTAACCAGGGCCCGATGGGGTTATTTGCGTTTGCACTAGCCCCAATCTAATATATCTTGTTGAAAATCTCCAATAGTCGACAGGTGATCCTCGTTCTATGGGGAACATTCCAGATAGATATAAGTACGATGCTTCCATAATTTTTTTCCTCACCTTTCTTTTTTGTAGTTGCTCTCATTCATGGTTTCACACACACGCAATAATCGTTCGTTTGCAAGATCGCATTTTTTGTCCCCAAAATCATACTAACAAATTCAATGAGAAATATTTAAAGAAATCAAACTCAAAGACAGTAGACCCCCCCCCCGATATTGCATCACTTGGGGAGATTCATTTTACCAAATTTGCCTTCATAACAAATGGAATTTATACCTCATTAAATGTATTGATTGTGAGAAGTCAAAAGACTGCAGACAAAAACATTTTGTAACCTTTCCACTGTTTAATGTTATATGTTTATTTATTTGGCATTCTTTCAAGGGTTTACTAATCTTAGTTTTAAAGATGATGCACGGAACTATTTCTGTGATGTTGCTGCAAACTAATCTCTGACGATAAACAATAGACGTATATAAAATAAAACGAGCCATTTGGAAGCGTATATTATCAAATAGCGTTTTTAGTGCTCTTACTTAGACAGTTCATTGTTTATATACTAGATTCTCAATAAATACATGCGAGTAACTTATGTTAGCATACCAACATGTTTGGCCAAATATGTGTACATGTAAATGAAAAGAAATGATTCCTCAACATAGTTAAACATAGCTTAGCTGCTTCTCAGTATCTTTTCCTCTTTCATCTTTCCATTAGAAATTAATTTCTATTTTCCTTTTATTCGGATTTGGAATTGCTACAGTTTATTCCAAACGCAATTCTTCAGCCGGTGGAAAAAACAAAAACAAAAAACGTAATAGTAAACTGATAAATGGCTTATACCCTTGGGTGCTTGTCTGTCTATCTATTTATCTTTTTCTCATCTCCCCATACACACTTACATACATGTATACATGCAGTTTCCCCCATAAATGAGTGCATCCAAACCACACTTTTATGAAAATAAATAGTTTCTTCTCAACTAACTTCAAAGGTCTCTATTATTCCTGGTGGGACCCCATGCATTTAAAAGGATAATGATTGCATCTGTTCAAAAATTGTTTAACTTTTTTTATATTGTAAGTACATTATATCCCACTATTGATTTTTTTCTTATAGGGATTTCAGATAAACCAAACAGTAAATCAAATACAGCACGTTGAAATAGTTTCAGTGTGCAAACGTTTATGTCAGTAATGGCTTGACGAGGGAGAAAAAAATCATTCGAACAAAGGTGTTATTTATTGCCACAAAAAAAAAAATAAAACAATTGCTACAAAATTGGCTTCATAACCGAAGTTGGGTAAAAACAATGTGGTTGAAATTGTACAAATAACTAAAGAATTGAACATGGAATAGGTTCACAGAAGCAACCAGCTTGACCATGCAAGCTAACATCAAAATTTATTCATTTTTTTAGGAGATTGGTTGATGATGGCTTGGAGAATCAAATGAACGTTGTACAAGACCAGCAAACGCGGCCAATGATCGTGTGGGGAAACTGCAACAGAAATTGAGACACAGAGAAGCCCGTTCAGTGATTTTATTGAAGAATGAGAATAACAAATCAACACTCTAAGACAGTCAGTGTACTATAGTCAGATTATATAAAATTCAACCTATTTTCATTTGATTGCACTCAACAACTGTGACGTCGTCATGGCAAGGAACGCAAAAAAAACCCCCCAGACCTGATTGGTGTCAACAGTGGAAAAATGGTGTTGGGAACGTCATGAACTGGGGATATCCGAGCTCTATTGACACTGCTGAGGTGTATTTCATCGTTAGGACAAGAAATGCTGGAGTTCGCAAAAGAATAGTTTGCTTGGTCATTGTGAATGCAAAGGTCATACAGTTTATAAGCTTATTCAATGACATACAACTTAAAACCAGGTAACATCACAGGAGAACACCTGTAATGCAAACGCAATAACGCCTCCGATTGGTTGCCAAATTACATTAAGGCAGTTTTTGAAGTATTCAAAACGGTCAGTTACTTTCTGAATATTCGTCGTTTACAGATATTGACCAGTAATTATTCGCCGAGCTCAGTTCGATCGAACATAAGTTCAAATGGGAA
This sequence comes from Thysanoteuthis rhombus, assembly GCA_963457665.1. Lineage (NCBI taxonomy): Eukaryota > Metazoa > Mollusca > Cephalopoda > Oegopsida > Thysanoteuthidae > Thysanoteuthis > Thysanoteuthis major. The sequence goes on along the minus strand of OY735204.1, from coordinate 66,586,198 downwards.
TAAGAAAAGTTTTATTGGGCTGGTCATTCCAGAAGGGAATATTTGCCTTGAAAATCCCCTTTCCTGCTCGAACACCGATGTTGGTTGGTCGTGCATTAATATCTTAGCCATTAAGGAAGTTATGATAGATAGTTTGATATTGTTTTGCTTTTCTTTTCTCTCTAGGGATTCTTCATCGCAGAGATCATTCGAAGAACGTTGAGACATTGCTATACAATTTAATTTATCATCCAACGGTCAGTTTCCCTCATATTTGGCCAGAACAGAGAATAGTTTCTTTATGGATACTGAATAGTTCGCAGGCAGGGTTAAAGTGGAAAGAAAACAGTCTCTAAGGAGAATTCAGTTTTCATCCGAGCCTGATGATGCTCTATGGTATCATGCATACCGTTTGTAATTAGTTTCAACCAGCCGCACATCAGATGACCCATAGAGAGTACTTTTGTAACTGGAAGTTGAGCATGCACCTGCTACCAGTGCACTTCTTAGCATGATTATCGAAAAGGTCTGGCATATAAACGAACTTCGAAGAGTTGGCTGTCTCAGAGATCAATCCTATTCGTCGTTTTTTGAGGGAAAGTATTAAAGAATGCATGTATTTCAATATCAATGCTTAGCACTTAAAACTCGACGTTCTTTCTCATCCTTTCTCCATTGTAGCGAGCAGGGGCTTAGATATTTACGATCCACTCGTTTCTCCTTCGTCTAAAATAATCGAATACATTCTTATTTGAATGATGTCTGTGTGTAAAACAAATAAACGATGGCAGGATGAGAAAGCTTACCACGTGTCACACAACAATCTAAAAACCCATTTCCTGGTGACAAGTAAACTGATGATTTAATAAATTGAGTGACTCCCCATTGAAAATCGGAAATAACAATTATTCAAGGGTGGATTGAAGCCAAATCAGCTTAACTTTGGATGATTTTGCCACACTCAAGACCCCCCCAAAATTGTTCACGAAAATAGCGTAATATTCAAAAGAAATAAAACAACATGAATTTTCAAATAGATCAGGAGTGTAGAAAAATTGAACATCCAGAGATTGAAGACGTAAAAATCATCTCCACACAAGGAATCACCCGTAGTATCAGCAATTGCATCTGATCTACACATACAGGAGGTATGTCTTCATTCATCGAGCTGTGGGTTGAGGTTAAATAATCACACCCAACTGTCAATCCCCTATCGTAATATGTGGGTTTATATTCCTCCGAAGCTCTGTGAGCAGCTTTCATCTACTTGTACCGGGGTTGATATCCACCAAGAACGGACTATCGAAATTTGTTCCTCGCAGATGGACTAAAATGTACCTTTGAAATCAGAGATTTTCACGAGATTTTCAGCAGAACATCGTTCAAATATTCATTATCTTAAATACATATGTATCATAAATTGCGTTAAATAATATGGAAACTTCATTTGAAATGATCTCTCGTAGATACATGATGTATCACTTGGCTTGGACAGCGTAAGTAGAATGAACATTTAACAAAAGCGAGGCTGCTGCAGTGATTGAACCTTCAAAGTATAGAGTATCTGCTTATACGAAGCGTTGCTCTTACTATAGAGCTCAACCACCACCGGCGATGCAAAGGCCCAAAAAACTGCTCTTAACTCCTAATTTTTCATTTCGTTGTTTTTCTGTTAATCTGATCTATTTGTTTCTTGCTAAGTGGACGATTATATTATTGGGAAATGAATACATAATCCGACAGAAATAACGCAATTCATTATTTCTGTCGGATTATATATCCATTTCTTGATAAGACATTCATACATCAAACCCTCCGACCAAGGTAAATTGAGTGAGAATTGCCGAAGTATTATACAGTATCGGCACAAAAGAAGAGGCAAAGATATGTGTTTTGGAATAATGATTTCTCAATGAAGCCAAGGAACTAATCATAATACATACGAAACTGCGACTTTGAAGTAAGGGAGGTTCCTGTTGAGCAATATTTATTAATTGTAAATAGAAGCCAGCAAAACATGGATCTATAAATTTGTTTTAGTGATAAAAAGGGGATTTATTCAATGTTGTTCATTTGCCAAAAAAATCAAAAAGTAACTGCTAAAAATTTCCAAGTGTACCCAAAAATATAAACACATTTTCCTTTGCCTGATTCACATCTTCACTGAGAGTCTAACTGGAATTCATTGAAAGCTAGAAGATTCTCTCTCTCTCTCTCTCTCTCTCTATATATATATATATATATATATATATATATATATATATATATATATATATATATATATAGCTACGATGCAGGGGATGTCGGTGATGAAAATTCCTGGATCCATATGAATTGTAATCATTTCTTCCTCAGCCAATTGCCAACCCCTTCACAGAATTTCATAAAATTTATATAAACATTTTTTAAAAAAATTCGAGATTGAGTGTAATCAAGAGGCCATTTCCGCATCGTAACAGTATAGTAAATTGAACATCGTCTTAAAGCATATTGTGACCGGGGAAAAACACCTAGATTTATTTTTACTCCATGTCAAAGTGCTCAAAGGAAGTCGAGCTGAGATTACAGTTACATACATATATACATACACACGGGAAAACTATCATTATTATAGGGATTGTATAATGAATGATATAATTTGAGAATGATAACAGCAGATTCAAATTTCAAAGGAGTATTTTATTGTGTTTTCGAGGCAGGGTTGAATTATATTGATCCATTGTTGCATCGGTCAAATATATAAGTACTGAAATATATATATATATATATATATATATATATATAAGACGAACGAAAACCGATTTTATCTGTTGTAGATGTTCGATCATAATGATCAATATATTTACAGAATAAATAGAATAGAATAAAAGAATCATAAAAACATATACCTGGTGAATGTTAACACTTCATGCCTCTTTCTCCCCTCTGCGACTGGCCGTGAAACAACAACCGGAAACAGACCAAGTCGATAAAAATGCTGAGAGGTGCAAGAAAATTGTCACATTTGTTCGTTGGAAGAGAAAGTCAACGTGTCCAAGCGGTGCCAGCTGGCAACAATCAAAGGGGAAGAAAAAAGTGCTGGGAAATGTTGCAGCGTTTTAGATATAGTCAGTGAAAATGTTGAGAAAAATGCTTTGCTGGATTTACTGAGATTTGGTCCTCTCTAATTCACTCTATCAATGGCTACCTACTTATCTAACTATCCACCTATCCAAAATCAAATTTCATGTCTTTTTTAATTAATTCATATTCTCAGTCAATTTCAATCCATATCTATTCCTATCATTCCATGTCACTATGTATATCACAGTTCTTCTCATAGTTAGTTAATGCTTAGGGTGAAAGTCAAACTAAAATAACTACTATCTACATATTCTGATCCGTATAGAGTGGCCAAACTCCACGAATGCCTCAAATATAAGGCCTCACGTCAGACTAAACTGAGTTTAGTAAACACAATTATTTGAATCTCTGTCGGTTCGTACATATCATTCTGTCAGTTGAAATTTGTTCATATATCAAATGTCTCTTTTCAAAACACATACGTTTATATCTAGCGATTAAACTGTTTCCGTCTGTTCATTTCTATTTTTATATTAGGTTGTTCCATATGAAATGTCGTGTTTTGATTTGAGAAATAAAGGATCGTTTGAAAAAAAAATGAGTCTAAATTCAAAATATGACTTTTTTGTGCAATATTCTTCTTCCAACGATTCACTCATGATATCCTTCACCTGTATGGTTACACGTTCAGTAAAAAAGAATTGTGTTGCCCAATAGAACTGAACCTTTTATCATGGATATGAGGTTCAAGCATTATAATCCGAAGAAAGAATATCAGGTTAATAGAAAATCAATCAAAATTTCATATCGTAAATCTCTAATCTTTGACACAGTCAGCAGAGAGTCTATCAATTTTATCGAGAATTTCATGTAGTTTATAAGGAACCCATTTACTTTTTTAAAAACCTCTTCTAATACCATAGGATGACGTTATAAGATTGTTTTCCAGAGGGATTCCTGAAATCTGAAGAAAGTGCTCAGATCTTTGTTCCCGGGTCATTGGCAACTACTAACAAAAATTTTTCATCATTAAAATCAGGCTCGAGCGTCCATTGAGGTTTTTCATTGGGATCCCTACTCCAAAAATCACATCTATTAAACAGATGCTAAATATTCAAAACTCTAAATGCTTAGTTAACGGTAGGCCCGAGAAGCATTATATCCAAACATGAAATCGTATTTCTTGATTGGACAAAATTGCTATCAAGGACTTAAAATCTTCCATAATCACAATTTCCATCTTTACTTACATTGAATCTGGAAAAGATAATTCAATTAAAATTCTAAATTGTTCTTTTTTTTTACTACAAATATTTATTATGTGAAAGAAAACGTTATTTATAGTACAGCTACTGAATACATTTTGCAGTCCATTCATCAATCTATTTTCATATTTATCAATGTAAAATTTCTCCTAATAATCTCAGTCGAGTTAGAACTATTTATTTTGGTATTAGTGTATCTCAGTATGTCTCGATTTTCCTTTTTCATATGATGCTTACCTGAGTCTTACTTGACGCCATTCAGCCATGTATCTATCTATATCGGTCCGTTCATTTCTATTTATTTCCGTTTGTTCATATCAACCTCTGGCTATGCACATCTAATCTGAGCTCCCCACTGCTTTCTCCGGTGAATGTTGACAGGTTTAAGAAGTGGCTTTCTCCCCATTTGACGCTGGATAATTCAAGCTTTGCACCGGCCAACAATACACATCCTTTCAGAATTTGACAGTTCTTGTACTCCCGAAGTTCTACGAAGGTATTTCTTGTGGGTTTTTTTTTCGAACTTAATGTAATTGTCAACGTGCATATATTTATTGAATGTCAAATCTGAAAAGAAGCAACCGAGATTTATATCAGGTTACTTCGTTCTAATTATCAAATATAAAGTAAAAAAATAATCAACAATCCTCTCACAAACCTTCAAAAAGCATACGTGCTTCTGTGTTGAATGAAGAAATCTTTTTTTTTTCCGTTCGTTCAAATCGATGGAAAGAGAAGACTTTTTTGAGCAATAACCTCCACTGAAATTCATTGTAAACATTTCGTAGTTTAAAAATGGATTTCCCCAAAGAGATTTATTTCATACAGATACTCGAAATGTGACTACTGAAAATTCCTGGACTTGGCCCTTAATATAAAGATATCTTCCTTAGATCATTTCTATCTCTTATACTAAGTTTCACTTATATATATGTATATATATATATATATATATATATATATATATATATATATATATATATATATATATATATATATATATATATGATTGCATTGACAAATATTGAGAGATAATTGACTGAAATGACGCAGAAAAATCTTTTGAAATTTTTTTTCAATGTTTAGTGCTGGAAGCTGAATTTCGAGATGGATCGTATAAATATATATATATATATATATATATATATATATATATATATATATATATATAAAAGTTTGGAACACAATCCATCAAGATAAACCCTGTATGCCACACTCCTTAATGTCGAAATATTATTCAGCTGTAGTCTTCGTATGCCATAATGTATATCAAGATAGCTTGATAATGATTGTTGGATAAGTTTCTCTATAAGCGCAGCCGCAGTCATTAGAGTGCGCGTGCACACCCACGCACACGAACGGTGAGACAATAAGGCACATGTTCTTTCAACTTGGCATTCCTTAAAACAGAAGCATCTTATCTAATGGTAAATTAGTCGCTGATATTTTTATCGTCGATTTCTCCATGAAACTATTCGTCACTAATTCGGAGAGATGATAAAGATTTTGAATCCATAAGAAATTGGAATATGAATATTTACGATGAAGTGCAATTGTTTTTGACCAATTGAGAAAAAAGTCACTTTGAACTAAAATTCAGGTATACAATATTGAAAATTCAGTTTACAGGTCCATCAGCATCAGGTTCATATATATATATATATATATATATACACACATATATATATATATATATATATATATATATATATATATATATATATATATATATATATATATATATATATATATATATATATACGTACATATATATATATATATACATATATATGAAATTTCCTTACTTATAGTTGGATTGCTCCTGACTCTAATCCAGTGAGGTTGCAGGTAGGATTTTCGAGTAAATATAGCAGTTCTGCATAATATTCAAATATACTAAATTTGTATAAGATTATTTGTCCAATGACGATTGTGTAAACGACTCAAACGTAAACAACATCACAGCAGACACCAAAGTCAAATTGTTGTATGGACTAACATAGTTCACGGCTGATAGACTGGCAATCAATTCACGTGCAACGATCCCACGGGCAACTAATACAGAAGCATATACTTGCAAAACGAGAATCACACACACACACACACACACATACACAAACAGTGTGAGAGAGAAGGAGGCCTGTTTTTAATACCTATCGACCTTGTTCTTGTCTTGAATACCTGATGAATCAGTGTTGATGTTGAAGGTGTCCGTAATTTGGGTCCAAATAAGGCAAAAGTTTTGGTACAGATTTATACATAAAAAATCATTAAATAAAGACTATGACAGAATTCTGAGCGGATTAACTGACATGGAAATGAATGGTGCATTATTATAGATTATATGATACGTACATTATAGGTTGAGAAAAAAGTTTTGCAAATGTTCTTCTCATTAAGATTGTAATGGCTGCTGAGGCATCTTTCAAAACTATGAAATAAATGAAGTTAGGGAGTAGATAGGAAAGGAGATATCTTACCAGGAATTCGTAAGAATATCTTTTATTCAATCTACAAAAAGAAATTCTGCTCATTTTTGTAAACGCCTTAACTAGTTCTGGTTTATTTCATGAAAAACTAAATGAAACGATATCATTGACAACTGTATGGGCGCAAACTCAGGAGAAAGCTGAAATGGAACCACTCCCAAAGAGAACTGATACATCCGGGAATATTTTATTCAGAGAATGAAAGAATTAGAAGAGAACTGAACATTTTCCATTTAACCATTTTAAAACCTTTGATAGCCATGCAGTTTTCTGGTGTCTTGTTCAAGATATTTCCCCCGGCAATATTATGTTCTCTTTTAAATATCATTTCAGGGGTTTGGGCCATTATCCTCCAAGATAAAATCATGAATTCTATAATCCTTAATGCTTAAATTCTGAATGATCAGAATTCTTAAAAGTTAATATCCTAAAAACCATAACCCCGTATGATCGAAGTCCTGAAACATAACCGCGGAAAAATAATTTTAAAGATTTTGAAAAGACATTTAATTACAGTTTTCGTAATGGATTCATAAGTTATTTAACCCCATCTTTTTTTTTTAATTTAATGATGGTAAACATAAATTTATCCCCATCAAGACAGCAAAAGTGAATGATTATTAATACAATATCAACCAACGGACGTTCTTCATGCAGAGACGGATAAAATACCCCCATTAATATGAAGATTTTGCCCACCTTGATATCATTCTCACAGGATGTTGATTTGGGGGGATTTTAGTCTTGAGAGATTCTAATTCACACGGATTGTGTCTTTTGGAATTATGATTGGCGTCACATCTTAAAACAGTTATTCTCCAAAAGAATGCTAATGGCTCTCAAGAGATGACTTTCCAAATGAAAATATATCGAGACCAGGAATGAATTGCAGTGAATTTCAGTCAGGGGAGGAACATATAATGCAAATTAGAATTGCAAGAAAAATATTGTATGACAATTTAAGATGAGGGATGAATTGATTAACTTTCGGTTGCATTTAGGGATGGTTTGACACGGACTATGTTTCCTAATTTTCCGAAACGTAACCTTTCTTTTAAACTTAATCTTCCGGAAATTTACTTTTGAGGGAAAACCTACTGATGAGGATTTAGTATCGATATAGAGATATTACGTTAAACTCGATCAAAGCAGATCAAGGGCAATTTTTTTCTCGCACGGTTATTGGGCATTGAATGTTTTGACTCACGTGATCTCGCTGATGCTAGCTTGGAGACGTCGGGCGTTATGTCAGACTATTGTAATTTGGTCTATCCGTGAGAATGTATAACAATCCGTATCGAAATCGAACTTCATTCTCATTTCTCAGCATCACGATTGTAAGCATGAATTTGACGTTTTGTATGACCTTTTAAGACGTTTTTGTGTATTGAAATCAAGTTTTGATACTTAGTCAGTCCAACGAAAGATAAATAAAAGATTTCCAGAAAAAAAAAACACTCGTCGTACACAAATGTGTCTCTGTTTATGGGAGAAGACTTAAGAGAGAGAGGGAGAGAGAGAGAGAGAGAGAGAGAGAGAGGGATAGAGAGAGAGATGGATATAGAAAGTGGGTAAATCATTTGTATCTCTCCATGTAAGTCGATTGTATTTATGGTTAGGATTTATCATTGAGTCTGAATTTCATAAAAATAATGTTGCTTCCCTGTTACAGAATGTTTTTGTCGAATTCATACTTATTCGTGTTTTTACTTTATTTCCAAAATGTCACAAGAATGACAATGACCTCATCAAAATCAGTTACACAAAACTAATGACAAATTCCCACTCTCAAGAAAAGTCGGCTTGTTTTGCTCAAGTTGCCAGATCCCAATTACAGGAACTACCAATAATGGAACTAAAATGGTATACGTAGTTTTGGAGTAATATTGTATGGAGAAATGAGTTCTTTTCTGTTTACCTCGTATATTTTAATGAGGCAAGGGAATTTGACCCAGGCACAGCCAAGCTTACTATTCAAATTAACTCCTTACAAAGATGGCTGATACGAGACAATGTCAAAAGAAGCCGCACCCTGGGTTTAACTTTAAGGTGACAGTTGCAACCAAATTGAAATCGAGAAAATACGTTCTAATCATTTTCATGTCCAATGAAACAGTTTCATTTTTTTTTTTTTTTGGTCGGTCGTTTTTTTCCTTGTTATCGTCAAATTATTGTACACTGCTTTTCAGTTCAAGAGAAAATACTAACGAATCTGTCCCCAAAACTGTCAACGTATTTTTCTACAGTTCTTTACTTGGTTTGGCTGGTTGACAGGCTCCCAACGTTTTCTGTTTATCATTGCGTTAATACAATCGTCTCATAGATGACTGATTTATAACAAGGCCAGAAATATCTAAAGAATACTTTCCCAGTGTATAACTTCAAGATGGCTATTGCAACCAATTTGAAATGAGAGAAAAATACGTTCTAATGATGTTCATATTGAATGTATCATTTTTTTGGGCATTCATTACGACAAATTTATGCTTTACTTATCACCACGATTGTTGTAAACAGATTTTGAATTTGAGAGGAACCCTATAGGAACCACGAAGTGAAACACTCATCAAAACTATTGACGGAGGTTTCCTCAGTTTTTTCAGTTGGTTAGGATAGCCGACTGACTAAGCTTGCATTTATCGCACGTATTGGCCATATCGAAGAAACTAAACGGCTAAAGATGTAAACATCTACTCCTTATTGTGTCTAGAAAAATATCTTTTTATAATTTTTTCATTATTAAAGACAACAAATCATAGATCTAATTTACAAAGTACGTTTATTCCAAATTGATCCCTTACTGGCAGCATTACCACCCAACGAAAGTCGAAAAATGTAACTTATTCATTGATCACTAATTTCAAGTTTATCCCATGCTACATTGAGAGAGTACGCAGACTTGCTATATATATATATATATATATATATATATATATGCTCTTCCAACTCAGGAATGAAGTACTCTGGTTGATGGGGAATTCATGCATAAGTAAATATATCGCTTAAATTCAACCTTACTGACCGTCCACTTCTGTGCTGGGGAGGGGTAGAGTATCTGCCTCTGGGCCTGGAGCGAATGTTTTGATCCTATCTCGTGGTACCGGATGGGGTGTACATTTACTGTCCCACAGCAGCAAAATATGACACAAGATCGAGCTTAACGTGGGAAGAATAGGATCCATCCGTCCAAAAATGGCTCCAGCCGACACGACTTCAATTGCAAAGCAACCGAAGAAACTATAGCAACCTTAGTCACGAAAGCGTCCATCAAGGTACCTGCTCCTTTAGCTGCAATGGAGCAATGCTGCCCCGGGGTAACGGATTCCCCGCAGCTGGGCCGAGTAATAATAGGAGAGCCCAAGGACGAGTCAAAAGGCCTCCCGATGCACTTAGCAGTGGCAGCCTCAGTAAAACATCATTGGCTGACACACTGCACCGGTGCACTCGGTCTTTGACACCATCCATACGCCAATCTACGGCCCATTCGACGGGCAAGTGTCAGTAACTGCGCCTCAGGCTTTGCCGTGAAACAGATACTACGCTGATCCCAAAGAAAAGGCCAGAAATTAGGGAAGGGATGAGATAATGGGCAGTCTGTAGCCACACTGAAGAGCTGTAATACAACGAAACAACTTTCTGTGGATGACATTATTATCATTATTATTATTATTATTATTATTATTATTCAAAAATTATAAATTATTTCTCAAATAAATCTTGTTCCAATCAGAATTAAAATAAGTGAGCTCAAACCAGAGAGTTTTGAATTGAAACCCACGTTTTTACGATGCTGAAAGTGTGTTCTGTACAGGAAGTATACTTGTGTCTGGTTGGCTTGACCATTTTGTGAGTGGGATTATTCTTTGTATTCGCAAGTGGGGATCCATTTTTTCGAATTCCAGTGGAAAATGACACACTAAGCCGTTCATTTTTATCGGACATTGCCATTTTAAAATTCCAGGATGTGGTTGACGAGGTGCTCTCTGAAAAACCTATTCACCAGTAGTAAGTATGAATATCACCACCTTGGGAATATATATATAATACTCATCATTGCATCGAATAACCGGAACGTCAAATTTTGAAGTCACGTGAAAAAAAAATTCAGTCGACGGATAAATACGGTCAGAATAAATCATATTCACCACACCATCTGCGCTTTCAACGACAACACATCTAAGATAGGGTAAAACATATTTAGAAATGTATAGATTCTAGAGAATCTAGATCATCTTAATAAATCTGCAAAAAAAAAGGCCCCAATAAGTCAATTTTCTTTTTGAGAACGGAAAAGAAAAACAATTTTAGAGAGGGTACAGTGGAGCACTGATGCAACTTATCAAGTTTGTTGACAGATCAGTATGACCAGACTGCTGTGCCACACGAACACATAATCGGAAACATGCAGATATAAAAAGGATAGAATATTTTGCCTTGTTTGATGGCTCCAGTTGTGGGAAAAGAATAAGTCACAAAGGCTAGAGAACTTTAAACACTAATCTCAGTGGAGTAGTCTGATACAGTTTCCTGACCAAATTCTTGGAGAATCTAAGCCAACTCTTGAAGTATCAGATGGTACTTCCAACGTGTCAGACCAAATTTATAGTTGCATCAGACCAAATTCGTGGATGGTTTTGCTTGAATCCCCTCCACCCACAAAACATATTTTGTACACAAGATTACACTGCTAGTTCGAGATATAATTATTTATTAGTATACCGGAGTCAGAGATGGGATAGGAATTCTATAAATTTCACAGTTCTGTTATAACATTATGAGAAAGAAATTTCCTATGTTGGAGGCACAGAGATGTCTACGGATTGAAATGTTTCATTTATTTGATAGCAAAATAACAGCAACAAAAAAAAAAAAAAGCACATACTTTTACGAGGTATGTGGAATATTTTCTGACAGATTGCTAATTTGGTCTGACATTTCACGAATTTGGTCTGATGATTTGTGAATTAGGTCTGACACTTCTCGAATATAGACAGATACATCATGAAATTGGTCTGATGTTTTGCGAATTTGGCTTGATGCTTCGCAAATTTGGTCTGGATATGGTATAGTTTCGGGACCTGTCAATGCATGACGTCATATCTATCAAATATCTCGTTAGCTGCATCATGACCGAGAAATCAAAGCAGGTAAATTAAAAAAAGACATAGCAATCAAATGAAAAAACTATGGCATCCTAATTGAAGAATACAAGCAAATCAGAAAGTGCTGAAAAAGTAAGCGAGGATATTAAAAGATACAGCAAGCAAGTAAAAAACAATGACAAGAATAGCCGCTTTATTATTGGCGCCGCAGAAAAAAATAATTCGTCGCACAAACATACTTTGCAAGCCATAGTTTCACATATGATCTCTGGAGATCCATGTTGTGAGTCAGAATGTCCAGTGGTTGTCTGACATTTTTGCAACATGGCCAACCCATTGCCATTTGAATTTTCTAATGGATTCTATGTCTCTGACTCCTGTTTTTTCCTCATATACTGTGCTACTTTGAGTTTCCCCATGCATTGCTTAGCATGAGTCTTAACCAAAAGGTAATGCCTAATATTTCAAAGTATGACCCCAAAATAAGACAAAACAAAACTGAATTGCTTTTTCTCGTCAAAAAAGAACCCGAATTCTTGGCCTTTATTGTAAATCCCTGTGACAAAACGTAAATTGTACTCCTAGATCTACCCCAATCCGTACATCTTTTTTAGATGGCTTTATTTTCTAACTTATTCAGAAAATGTTATAATTTCATGAGAAGGGGGCATTTTCCTAATCTCTTCTGTTTTTAGATGAATCACGTTTGATTACAAGGTGAATGTATCTTATAATTGTTTCTGAGTTCCCCTTGGAGAGGAAAATAGTTCAACGGTACGGCAAAATAACAAAAACAAATGGAATAAAATGAAGTTTTCAATGAGGAAAAAATACATGAAAATATAACGAGTACATTTATAAAAGTCATCCTCTCTGCTGAGACTTTCTATGCATCAGAGATGGAATATTGTTTATACTTACTCAGCAAATTCTCATTCAATTGATCTGTCTGATTATATCGATATATTTGTGTATGAACATACGTAAATCGCGATAAAGATCAATTTAGACTGATTCAGCACCATTCCAGCAGGGTACCACGTAAAGGTCGTATTCAGTACACTTGGGAAATGATGAGCCTTAGGTACAGGTTAATTCATCAGAGGAAGAAGAGAGTCTGATACTTCACGAGAATAGAACTCACAAAACCCACGAAGAGTCTCCAAGACTGTTTCAATACCCATAATCTATAATAGACTCCATGAATAGGTATTTGTTAAGCTGTGCTTGATCTATCAAAGTGAGTAAAAAAGTGAAGCAGCGAGTGAGGATCAAATTCATTTCAGAAACTTGTAAATCCATTACTCCACAGTATTTGCAAGGAAATATCTATTGAGTTTAGCTCAGTCTATAAGAGGGCGAGATTATTCAGGTAGTAAGTTCAGGATACGTGAAAATAGTTTGCTAACTATAGTTTTAATGCAACAGTCTTGTTACTTAATATGCAAATAGTTTATAGAAGAGGGGTACCTAGAGTGGATTGAACGAGCTACTTTTAGATATTGGCTCCGGGTATAACTTGGTGAGCGTCTTTCCAGAGTGGGAGAATCGAATATTACTTTCTTGATTTGATTGAATTCATATAAAGCGACCCAACTTTAATAATACTAGATTTGTCAATGTTGTCTCCTATGACTTGTTCTTATATGAAAAAAACTCATTTGCACCATCCCTCCCCTCTCTCTCTTTTTCTCTCTCTTTGTGTGTGTGTATATATATATATATATATATATATATATATATATATATATATATATATATATATATATCAGTGTAAAGTCATCTACATATCGATCGATCGATGTTTACATACTTATATATATATATATATATATATATATATATATATATATATGAAGAAATGGAAATATGATCTGAAAGAAATAATTATAAATTGCGTTATATTACATTGAAAATCTATTTGGAAATATCTCCCTTTATCATATTGTGCCAAACAGCCGATCAATAGTAAAATAGCTCAATGGTAAAAGCGACTCTACGTAAGCGGCTTTCTATCGGCTGTAGGTCCGATTCCTGCAGCAACCTTATTTCATTTATCACTTATTCTATTTACTTTGTCTTGGCCAAATGATATATTCACCATATAATAACGGGAGATCATTTCATATTGAGTTCCAATATGTCATAATACAATACACACACACATATATATTCATCTGATCCCAGACTAATAACATGATTCAATCCGTCGTCATTTTGAATACCTCTTATCTATGTGTGAATCTTTCTATTTTTTCCTATCTATCTATATACCTGTCTCTATGTCTATCCATCTGTTTGCCAGCCCATATCTCTCAGAATCGACGCATTATATGATTTCTAAAGAATTAACTTATCTATTTACGCACAGGTCTAGTAGCCTTAAGCTTATTTAGTGTATTGATTTGGGAAATATGTTAGAGGTTCGCTTGCGTGTCGCCAATGTAATATCGCGTGCTTGCATCTCTACAAGTGGCACTTTGATAAGTTTGCCAATAGACGGTTCGGTGTAGGGGAGTTGATATTTAGATAAGTAGATATTGACAGAATAAGAAATAGATCGATTTGAGCAGAGTGGGGTAGATATATTGATAAATAAATAGATATGAATAAACATGAGATAGAAGTATATTTATGAATCGACCGGTATTGATACGAGCAAACAAAGATATTAGCTGTGTATTTTTGTAGTAGTAGTAAGGTATTTACCAGGCTTTGTATGGCACAAGAGTAGATTTGTATTGAATGACAATATAGAACATACGTATTTTGCGGAGGCGTTTATTTTAAGTTTTAAACAAAAGGAAGCCATTAAAATGAACAGGGTGATCATGATTGGAAAAAGAAAAATTAAAAATCAGTTCAAGCGAAATATAGTATTTCTTTCCCTTTTGTAAGAATATTAAATTACAATCTCTATCAACCTGACAACAGACAATGATAATACAAAACATTCCAATATGAAACAAGAGCTGAATCAGGGCTGGCGCCATTCAGTATATCGACTATTTCTTGTCTTTTTCTCCAGCAGAAATGATTTTCCTTTGTATTTACTTTGATTTTCTGCTCTCCAAATGGAAGAACTCGCATAGAATGTGTTATATGGGTCTTATATATATATATATATTACCTCGTGTGTGTACACAATGAACGGTGGAAAAAAAATGAAAAATTGAAAGTTTTGCCAGTGAAAGAAATTCAGATGTAGATGAAAAAAATAATATCAGAATTATTTGAAATGAAAGCTGAAGGAGAAAAAACTCTGGGTATTGAAAACTTGCCGGAAGCCATTTTGAAATAAGTTGAGAGCATTCATTCCTTGGGCCGCATAAGACACGTGGCTTTTATGACGACGGAAATGAGAGAGATGACTTCTTTGCCAACAGCAATTTTACATTCTTTCACTTTACCTTTGTATCTGGCCTTATTCTCTCATCAATGGAATTTTCATTTTAAACTTTACTGTAAAAAAGCCCTAAGTTTCGCTTTCTTTTCTTTTTGCTTTCATTTTCATTTTGTTGCCCCTCCAATTCCTCCTTTTACTTTCACTTTGCCTTAGCATTGACTTCCGTTTCACCTGAATTTTTGTCTGTATTCTATGAGTACTTCCATTCATCTTGTGCCTCTCTTTTAATTTCACTTTGATTTTTATCATCCTTTACCATTTTTTGTTAATTTCACCTGCCCTTTTCTGCCAGTTTCACTTTTTTCCTTATATTTTTACTATTCCTGTAACTTTTGCGTCCACTTTTACTTTCCCCTTTGCCCCCGTCTTATCTTTGTTTTTTTTTGCTTCCCCTCCTATTGTTCCTTTCACTTCAAGTTTTACCCCCCGTTATTGCTATTTCACTATTGCTTTCCGTCTTTTCTTTTTATACCCATCTTTTCTACCTTTTTATTGTCATTTGACTTTAATGTTTGCTTAACAGTTTTTGTTTCATCAATTTTATCTTATCATTGTGCATTTTTTTTTTACCTCTGTGTTATTCCAGTTTTTTTGCCTGTCAACCCCTTATTGTTACATTTACATTCAATCTATGACTCTTCTGTCTTCATGTTTCTACCTTCTTTTTGCCATTTGTTATTGTTTTCAGTCCATTTCAGCGCCTTAGCATCGTTGCTTTTACGTTGAAATAATCTCCCCTTTCATGTAACCCCATTTCTGCTATTATCCCTCTGTCCTATTCTTATCTTTACATTGAATTTCTGTCCATATTTCGGGGATTCTTATTTTCACATTGACTTTCCATTTCTCTTATATTCAAACCCTTGCGACTGAGTTTGACTTCTTTTTGTTTGGAATAACAATGACAATAACCTTAGCAAAAACCGGTGACGCAATGAAGATTCGAATAAAAGTTACTTACGCACAAACTTATGACAAAGTCAGTCTATAAACTCAGGTCAACTTGTTTCATTACAAGAACTATTAATAAAGGAGTTGGAATGGGATACGAAGTCTTGGAATCGTATTGCATTGATAATTAATTCAGTTTGGTTTTCTTTTTTTTCTTCCAGATTTTAATTAAGCAAGAGAGTTTTGAACTTAGTGCAGCCTGGCTTGATTTTCAATATGTTAGGTTATGTACGAAAAAATACATAAAAGATCATACTTTCCACTTTCGAATCACATATCCATTGACTGTTTTGATTTCAATAAAGCTTTGTAGTTCAACCTTCGTGCAGCCAAGTTTATTTCTTTTTTAAACTTTCATTCTTCTCTTTCTGCTTCTTTTTAGTTCCATGCTAGTTTTCCCAGCGTTATTGCTACCTCCCCCTTTTTATTTTCTCAAAGACTGTATCCTTTACTTTTGTTTTAATCATGGCAGTCTTCCTGCTTCTCTTTCACTCTTGCTTCTGCAATGTCAATCCCTTCTTTTAGTACAAATTACATTTTCGTTTTGCTTTTCAGTCACTTTATCTTCTTTTCCTTGCCATTCATCCTACAGTCGCTCAAACCTTCAATCTTGATCTTTATTGTTATTATTTCAGCTTGCATATTGCCTTTTCATTATTTTCATTTCCATTTCATAATTGTATTTATTTCTAACCACGTATTCATCTGCATTTCTGCCATATATTCCGTCATAATTCGGCCATTCTTTTTATTCTACACAATCATTTTGAGAATTTCTTCTAATGTGACATTTGTTTTTCTCAACCTTTTCAGTAATTGTTATTTTTATTGTCACACTTCTTGAATTGCTTTCACTTCAATTTTATCCATCTCTTTGCCCTCGAAATAGTTCCGTTTGAATTTTAATTTGTCCATTCGTTCTTTGCTATTTTCATTTCAATTCCAGTATTCTCTTATTGTTACATTATCTTTCATTTTAACATTTTTTTTATTATTTTCACTTTTTTCTACTTTCCTTACCGTTATATTATTTTCATTATACCATTTCCTATTTGTTATTTTTTATTTTTTCTCCATCATATCCTTATTGTTACATTCTTTTATTCCTGACATTGCTTATTTGTATCATACTCTTCCATTCCAAAATTTCCTTATAATATACCCTTTCATTCTAAAATGTCCTCGTCATTACTCCTAATTTTTATTCTAAAATTTCATCATTGTTGCTTTTACTTTCATTCTTATCCTTTGCCATTGTTACTTCCACTTTCATTCTGACATTCCTTATTTGTTACTTTCACTTTCATTTTGAATTCATCTTTCTGCTACTTTCTCTTTCATTTTAACATACGTTATTGTTATAATTTTTTTTCCATTCTAACATTTCTTTTTTCTGGTTTTAATTTTGATTTTGACATTTTCTTAATAGTTGCTTTTGCTTTCATTATAATATTCCCACATTGTCACTTTCGTTTCCATTCTTTCGTTGCAACTTTCACCTGGAAATTTGGTGCTTTTTAACGTTGAATTATTTTTCTTTCTTATTTCTTTACAAACCTTCGCTT
The DNA here is from genome assembly GCA_963457665.1 of Thysanoteuthis rhombus. Lineage (NCBI taxonomy): Eukaryota > Metazoa > Mollusca > Cephalopoda > Oegopsida > Thysanoteuthidae > Thysanoteuthis > Thysanoteuthis major. Next base: position 66,568,378 of record OY735204.1, on the reverse strand, counting down.
ATCTACAGAATTACTTCTTTTGTTCTTTCACCACATAATATGGCTATTTTTCAGAATTGTTAGAAATAGTATTTTAGCTTTTTTCAAAAAATCGTTCATGAACTTAAACCAGTGGTAGAATAGTAAATGCGTTGAAGAGAGTCTATATCCACAATGAAATACACTAAAGCAAAAATACACACTCTAACTCATATATACGGAAAGAAGTAAACACATGCATACGCAGAAATCTGTGTTGGTATATGCTTCCAGAAAGCATTAAGCAAAGAATTATATTGCGTTACATACGTGCTCAATCGAGAAATCACTCATAATTCGATTAAAATGTTTACAAAAAAGAATAAATACGCTATATGGTGTAACCAATACAGTCATACGTATTGTCAATTTCTGATACTTCAAACATAATTCATTAAATAGCAGCATTTACAGGACAATATTTTTTGTAAGATTGTTAGTGATCCAGTTCATCAATTGACTTGCTCGCAAAGGCTTACTAACTAGATCTTTTGACGATCGATTCATAGGATACACGACTGGTATCTATTAAATAGGGTTTTTAGGTAAACACGTGGCAATTACACTTTCTTATTCTAACATATGTTTCTCCAATCACTTTCAAATATCTTGGCCTGCTGTTTGAACGCTAGTTGACAAAAATTTGCTCACAATGGGCAGTTGAAGAATTCCACACTATAATTCAGTTCGAATGAGTTATTTAAATTTCGCCGTGTTTCTCCATAGCACCATCTGGGCCTTGGCTGGCAATCTATCGAGGAAACGGAGAACTCTGAATTCAGATGGAGAAACTAATAGCCCTCATCGAGCATCGTCAGAAGCTGACAACAGAACTGGGAACGGTTGATAGGCTTTGGTGAACCTTCGACGGAACTGGATTTTAATAAGTTGATCAAGTAATATAAAGCGAGATGGAAAAAAAATGGACGGAACAAATATAAAAAATATCGTCTCCGTCTCGAATGATACCCCGAGTACACGCTGAAGATTTGTGTGATTGCTCGCACGCGCGCGTGTACTAAATTATGGAGAGGGGTTTTGGTTCAGAGAAATTGCCCAATTGGAATAATGCCCGCTGGAGAGCGATGTATACTACACTGGTTGTGATCCTGACGCCTTGCCAAATCATTTCCCGTTTCCATGGAATAAGAACATCCCTGAAAAATACAAACAGCTTTGGCTCCTACAAGAGCTCATTATAAATATATTTAGTGGCATAAGACCCGAAAAATCCACACTTTGTGCTTCACAAAGCTGGCTTTTTGCCTGTGTTGGCTTTGTCAGTCAAATATTAACTTTCCGCCTGGAAATCGAACACCATGTAAACAAGATAAAAGCCATTACCATATTCATAACCCACAGAAACCAACCACAAAACGCTGAGAGATAGAAGTCAAGGGCAGATAAATCAGTTCAAATAGGTGGCTGTTTAATGACACAATGCTTCATTCCTGTCTTCTAACAATGACAGGAAGACAGTTTGAATTTGTTGGGTCAACGCAGTTTCAGTGCATACTATCATTTATTCATTCTTCCTCGTGAGCTTCTTAGATTTGTATTTGCCCCAGAGAGAAGTCCAATCTGAAGGATACGAAAATCAACCCGTGCAGAGAACGGTGATGATTATAATTCGAAGTTCATCCCATACAAAATCGAATCGGAAAACTGCCTCACTATCATCGTCATCATCATCATCAGTCTTTTAACGTCTGTAGTTGGACATAGACCTTCCCCAGGATTTGCCACACTTCTCTGCCATGGGCGTCCCTGAGCCACTACTTCCTGAACTTGTCTAGCTCGTCTCTCCATCTAATATTCTGCCGGCCTCGGTTGCGCATGTAATCTCGAGGTATCCATGTTATGAGTCCTGATGCCCATCGGTTGTCTGGCATTCTTTCAACATGGCCAGCCCACTGCCATTTGAGATTTTTTATGGATTCTATGATGTCCCTGACTCTTGTCTTTTCTCGAATGTACTATGCTGTCTTGTGGTCTCTCCATGTAAGGCCCAGCATTATTTTTTCATGTGCACGTTGCATGGTTCTCAATTTACGGGTCTGTCTCTCGGTTAGGTTCCATGTTTCGGCTCCATAAGTGACTATAGGGAGGATGCATTGGTTATACATCCTTTTCTTTTGAATTAATCGGATCTTCTAATTTTTGATGGTTGAGCTAGCTCCGCCAAAGGCTTGCCATCCTAGTGTGATTCTTCGCTTGATTTTTTCTTCTTTGGAGGGTCTCAAAAGAAGGTTTACAATGAGGATTTTCAGAATTTCACTTAGAGCTACTGTTTTGCTTGTAAAGAAAATTTCGGAAAGAAGTTTCAGTATTTAGGTCATAATAAACTGTCATAGAGGAAGTGTGCATCTCCTTAAACCCCATTCTTTCTCTCTCCGTCACACTCACGCTTCCCAAACCTCAACGCACTTAATATTCCATCATCACAATCTGTCATGTGTAGGAAAATATTTACAAAGGATTCGTACTTTCTACTTTGAATTTTGGGGGAAACTTGCAGATGTAATTTTTTTTTGTTTTTTGAGTATGTACGAGTGCTATTATCCCAATATGCGACAGTGTTTGCTATTGTTCTGTGTTTAATTTTATTCT
>OY735204.1:66523250-66560750 GCA_963457665.1 Thysanoteuthis rhombus | reverse complement strand
TTTTTGTTTTACTTCCTATCACATTTTCAAACCCTAACTCTATCGTATATTGGAGACCATCAGTATTCTTTTTATTAATTTTTATCATCTTTCATTTTTTTCACGATTCATTTTGGCATTAAAAGCCACCATATTTTGTGCTTTCAATCAATAAGAGCCTCGTTTCCTTTGGAAAGTGTCAGTTATAGATGGAATATGGCTCCAGGGGGATCTGTTTACGATGCCATAATAATAATGACCTCGACCCTCAATTTCTGTCCGAAGTACATTAGTCCGAAAATCTTTTTTTTCTAAAGCACTAAAAATACATATGAACACAATTACAAATAAAAGACATTGATGAGAACAATCAAAGTACTCCCAAGACATAGTTTCATAAGATAGACAAAAGCTAAGGATCCAGTTCTTCTAACAATATTTTCCTTAGGTCTGTAATCGGCATAGCTTTTGTCAATCTCGCACGAAAAATTTCGTTAAAATACTCCCATCGATGCTCAATACGACTGAGACAAGGGTCTCGAGCCACCAATCACAACGTTTTGACCCCATAGATATAGGTAGGACATGGAACTCTTCTTGAGAAATAGTGTTCTTATCCATCCATGCATTCGAGTAAATCGTCATTTAATCTTTTCTAAGATTTCATAATATCGAACACCATCGAGCAGTTAAAAAAATATTCATTGTGCAACTTATGTCATAACTTCTACTCTGTGTTTCATCATTATCAGGTAACAAGTATCTGTCATGAAAGGCTCAATACCTTGAACTAAATCTTATTGCACTTGGATGGATGTATCTTGTGTATGAAATTGGCAAAAGCTACACCAATTACAAACCTGAGTATACTTTGTTAGATGAATGAATACACGTGGATAAAACAATTATAAATAATATATCCAAATCTATACAAAATCTTAACATTGCGGTCGGATTAGCTGGAGGAGGGCTTATAAATTATTGAAGCAAATTTTGATTCAATTCATTAAATTGTTTCATTTCAATAAGGGAGGGAAGAAAACAGTAATTATATGTAAATTAAAATTCTATTTTCTAACAGGTTCCGCTTTTCGGTCTTATCAAAGTGGTAGTTTAAAAGAACTAATATTGAAATAAATGTTCCTATTAAGTTTATATATATATATATATATATATATATATATATATATATATATATATATATATAAAGATATATATATATATATATATATATATATATATGTATATGAGAGACAGTTTTAAGAACTGGATTTTGCTCATTCACATAGTTGTATATTAATATCCATTGCTTATTATACAGTGGACATAGCAATAATAAACAATAATACCAATACCACCATCACTACCACCACCACCACCACCACCACCACCACCAACAACAACAACAACAACAACAACAACAACAACAACAACAACGTGGGTAAGTGGAATTAAATTCATAATTTATAGTTTAAAATTAATAATTCTCCACCCCCCCACCGAGATAAGAGGTGTCTTATGGGAAAGTAATGCCTAGCTACCCCCCTCCCCCCCGAGTATGAATGAATGGAGTCTGTCCACCACTGACCGTTAGGACCCCTCAGTAGATATAGGCTGGCAGGGGGAAATCCACCGTGGGAGGAGAACACAGATTGCGAGACAGAGGGTAGAAGCAGCATTTTAAATTTTTTGGCAAAGAGGTAAATTTCTTTTTTTGAATGATTTCTGGTGATTGACTTTGAAAACTAACTCAGACTAAACTCTTATATGTATATTGTCTCAATAATGATAATAATAATAATAATAATAATAATGATAATAATAATAATTTTAATAACTTTAATAATTTTAATTATAATTATAAGTGGTAGTTGTAACATTCGGACCGCAGGCCCCTCCCCTGAATGAGCCCTGTGATGATTTTCGAAGGTTCAAAAGATATTTTACTTTAGGCTTTAAGAATGATTATTCTTGATATTTTGATGATTTTCGAAGGTTCAAAAGATATTTTACTTTAGGCTTTAAGAATGATTATTCTTGATATTTTGATGATTTTCGAAGGTTCAAAAGATATTTTACTTTAGGCTTTAAGAATGATTATTCTTGATATTTTGATGATTTTCGAAGGTTCAAAAGATATTTTACTTTAGGCTTTAAGAATGATTATTCTTGACATATTGATATTTCTACTTCTGAGATGGTTTTCTTTGCGATTCCGATAAGTTTTCACTTCGATGAATTGCCCACTGCCAAATTCTGCCTAATGAAAAAGACAAAAAAAAAAAAGTTGAGAGAGTGGTCTGTTGTTTCTTGGAGCTGCACGTGGGTAAGTGGAATTAAATTTATAATTTATAGTTTAAAATTAATAATTCTCCACCCCCCCACCGAGATAAGAGGTGTCTTATGGGAAAGTAATGCCTAGCTACCCCCCTCCCCCCCGAGTATGAATGAATGGAGTCTGTCCACCACTGACCGTTAGGACCCCTCAGTAGATATAGGCTGGCAGGGGGAAATCCACCGTGGGAGAAGAACACAGATTGCGAGACTTATACTAAGTCAAGACTTAGAAGATTTAAGGGAGACGTATGATCTCCAAGGTTGTTAATTCTATCCAGACGAAGCTTAGTGCTAATTTTTAGGCCTGAATTTCAGAGGGGATGGTCATACCACCAAATAGATATATCTGTGCAGCAGAATGGCCTATCCACGTAAGGTCGTACCATGGGTTATAAGAACTGGTGGAACTCTGAGAATGCCACTGAGCTCATTGCCCTCAACGAACCCACCAAGGTCTGGTGCTACCTTAAAAGAACCAAAAAGAGCTGGTGGGGCTCTTCGGTTATTTCTGAACCACATCGGTCTTAACCAACCCACCAAGGTCTGGCGCTACCTCAAAGAACCAAAAACCCCTATCATGACAGTACAACCAAACCATTTTACCGCAAAAAACGGGGCACAAATTCAAGATTTGTGTGTCGTAACCGGCAGGTGTTCCCTTGTTAGCCACCAGGAGGGACCCGGTCGTCATCCTGTGACTGCTGGCCAAAACTCCGGCTCGTGCACCCTTAATGGCCTTCAGGAGGGACACAGTCGTCACATAGCTACTGTTGGCCAAGACTCATATACCACTAACGACACCCAGGGAAGGTGCGGTCCTCACGGAGTGACTGCTATAAAAAACAAGAGAAAGAGATGGACAAGGGAGGAGAATAGACTAGTTATGTACTGTTACTTTAAAAGCAAGCCTTCGGTGCGATCTTATAGGGAGCGTATGCTCCGAATATGGAGGGAAAAATCTGATGTGGAAGTATCAAACCAACGCCTTGCTGACCAAGCAAAGCAAATTCAAAAGAAGAAATGGCTGTCTGAGACTGAACTACTAGAGATTCGCATTAATGTAGAGAGAGGTTCAGGTGACACATCTGAAGAATGCCCCCCCAGCACAATTAGTACCAATAACAAAACTAGAATAATTCCCCATGAGACCCCCACAGTAAGGTATGTATCAGAGGGTGATGACGAGGCACCTACGGTAGAAGAGAACACCAAAATACAAGCTTTGAAAGAGATCATGCTAGGAGAGAAAACAACACTCCCCTCCCTAAGAGACAAAGACAGAAAGAAAGTCGGAGAAGTGACCGAGCAGGTCAACTGCCTCTTACAACACATAGAAACAAACACCCTCCTAGAACTCAACAACCTAATTTATGCAGGGGCGAAAATGGTAGCACAAAGCTTTACAACACAAGATAGGGACCCGAGCAATAATAGGGAAGGGAAACCCAACTGGGAGAGAAGGTTACAAAGGCAGATCTCCCAACTACAGAGAGATGAAGTACTGCTTAGAAATACACCACACACAGACAGACCACGAGTAAGACTTTATAACAAATACAAGGTAACGCAAAAAGGCATCGCAACTGTAGTCGAAGAGTTACACCAAAAAAGACTAGCCAAAGAGGCAAGACTAAAAAGATACAGACTAAGAACGGCCCAATACACACAAAACCGCACATTCCAAAACAATGAGAAAAAGTTTTACCGAGATTTAAATGGGGAAAGAAGGCAGGACATGAAACCAGATGCCACAGAGGCCAAGAACTATTGGAATAGCATATGGGGGCACCCAAAAAGACATAACGTAACACCGCAATGGTTAGGAAACATGAGAAAAGAACTAGAAGATATAGACAAGGGAGAACCAATAGTACTGAATGAAACCACATTGAAACATACTCTTAGGAAAGTAGCCAACTGGAAAGCACCGGGTCCCGACGGGATCCATGGGTATTGGTTCAAAAAATTTACCACGTTACACGGCAGACTCACTCACCTACTCCAAAATTGTCTGAATGAAGGCAAAGCACCAGAATGGATGACTAAAGGCAGAACCACCCTCATCCAAAAAGACCCGGGAAAGGGGAACATAGCAAGCAACTATAGACCAATCACTTGCCTACCACTTATGTGGAAAATCCTGACCGGGCAAATAGCAGAGAGAATATACATGTCAATGGATAGAAGGGGGCTACTACCAGAAGAACAGAAAGGGTGTAGGATAGGAACCAAAGGGGCAAACGATTTACTCTACATAGACCAGATGATCTTAAAAGAAGTAAGGAAAAGGAGAAAGAATATCGCAATGGGATGGATAGATTACAAAAAGGCATACGATATGATTCCACATAGCTGGATACTCGAATGCCTTAGAATGTTCAAAATTAGCGAACCGGTGGTTAAATTCATTGGTAATTCAATGAAAGACTGGAAAGTAGATTTGACAGCCGCAGGGGACAAACTAGCCGAGGTAGGGATAAAAAGGGGGATCTTCCAAGGAGACTCGTTGTCCCCACTATTATTTGTTCTAACAATGATACCGCTTAACAGAATCCTGAAAAACAGCAAAGGATACCACTTCTCTAAAACAAAAGGAAATGTCAACCACTTAATGTACATGGACGATATTAAATTGTTTGCGAAAAACAGGGGAGAGCTTGAGACTCTGTTCAACGAAGTAAGGGAATATAGTGAGGACATAGGAATGGAGTTTGGGATAGAAAAATGTGCAATCATGGTGATGCACAAAGGAAGGCTTTCAATGACTGAGGGAATTGAACTTCCGGACAACAACAAGATTAGGGCATTGACTGCACAAGACCGATACAAGTACCTAGGTGTCCTTGAATGTGACACGATAAAACGGGAAGAGATGAAAGAGAAGATTAAGAGGGAATACCTTAGAAGGATAAGGAAAATATTAGAAACCAAATTAAATAGCAGAAATCTAATAAAAGGAATGAACACCTGGGCTGTGTCAGTAGTTAGGTATACAGGACCATTCCTAGGATGGACAAAGGAAGAGCTCCAATCAATGGATAGGCGAACAAGGAAACTTATGACGATGCATAAAGCATTACACCCTAGGGATGATACAGATAGACTATACGTTAAGAGAAAAGAAGGTGGTAGGGGGCTCATCAGCATAGAAGATTGTGTCCAGAGAGCTAAAGTAGTCCTAGATAGATATGTGCAAACAAATAGTGAAGAAATCATAAAGAGCGCGAGGGATAGTGCAACAAACAAAGTAGAAAGCAATGGAACGGTACAGCAAACTAGAAAAGAAAAGTGGGAAGGGAAAAAATTGTACGGCGAGTTTAAAAGACAGATAAAAGATATAGCAGACGAGCAATCATGGACGTGGTTACGAAAGGGAAACCTTAAGAGAGAAACAGAATCGCTCATCATGGCAGCCCAAAACAAAAGCATAAGGACAAACTACATAAAAACAAAAATCGACAGAACTCAGACAAACAGCAAATGCCGCATGTGCGGTGAAAGAGATGAGACAGTAAACCACATAACTAGTGAATGTAGTCAACTCGCCCAGAAGGAGTATAAGCATAGACACGATAGAGTAGCAACGATGATACACTGGGAACTAAGTAAACAAATGGGATTCAACCATGGGGAAAAGTGGTATCAGCACAAGCCAGAGGCAGTTTTGGAGAATGACAACCACAAACTACTGTGGGACTTTGACATCCAAACTGACCACCTCATCCAGGCAAGAAGGCCGGACTTAGTAATAGTAGACAAAAAAAGGAAGGCCTGCCAAATAATAGACGTTGCTGTGCCTGCAGACCATAGAGTAAAAAAGAAGGAGGGTGAAAAAAGGGAAAAATACCAGGACCTAGCAAGGGAGTTGAAGAAAATGTGGAACATGAAAACCAGGGTAGTACCGGTCATAGTGGGAGCACTAGGAACTGTCCCCAAAACGCTGAGGGAGAGACTGGAGGAGATCGGGATTAGGGGGAGGATAGAGACCGTACAGACCACAGCACTACTTGGAACTGCACGGGTACTGAGGAAGGTGCTAGAGATATAAGTACTGCAACGAATCGTAGCTCTGTCATGATATGCGAAAGAGAGAGGAGACGTTAGCTGAAGACCTGAGGAGACTTATTGTCACTCAGCCTTCAGCGATAACCACTGGGCAACCGGTGTGAAACTGTAAATCGCAGAATTACTGCGACCTATGAGTACTAGGAGAGGAGGGCTGGAGACTTGAGGAGACTTGCTGTCACTCAAACTCCAGCGGTTACCACCAGGCAACTGGTGTGAGATTCCAAATAATAATAATAATAATAATAATAATGATGATGATGATTATTATGTATACGTACACAAGTAGTTCACTGGTACAAAGTTGAGCATGAAAAAGGAATGAAAGAGTTCAGGGTGTTACTCCGACCACTTTTCACTGCCAGGGTCCATCTTGCTCAATCAGTTAGTGCAAACCTAGCTTACGTAGGTGTTCCTATGGTGAATATTGTCGTTAAGAATCCAATCAGGGCTCATTCCTAAATCTTCTGATCATCGCCATATTTTGTTCACTATAGTAGATAGCTTTCACCTGTAAATGAATGTTGTATCAAAGCAAGTACTTAATGTCATTGCCCCTGGAACAATAGATACAAGATGCACACTCACATACACAATACAGACGAACACACATCATTATCACTCTAGACTTGCACGTCAAAATAGCTATCTGCGCAGATTTGATTTGAGTTGCCTTTGGTATGTCGTCCTCATAAATGGTTGCTCTCCTGTGAAAATTACGTGGTGAACAAAAAACAGAAAAACGCTTAGAAATATGAATGACCGAAATAATTAGTGTGAAAATAATTTAAGTCCTACCTAAAGAAAAGTTGGTCTGGGGATGAATAGAAGAGACTGTGGTTATTAGGACTTGTGGGCAGGTTGTTTCAATTGCTTTAATTTTCGTTCCCACCACTTGATGGCGCCACTGTTAGTCTCATTTTGAGCAGAAGAGATTTGCCTGACAGAACATTTTATATAAATAAAATGTTAACAAAACCATGTTTGTGGCTATTTGGTACATTGTAAATTGGGCTACATGTCCCCGCTGTAATTGTATGCAATTGAGGCAAAGGGTGGAAAAACAAAGATCATGCGCAATTTGTCTTTTCTTTTTGCTCTTTTTTCCATCGTCCACCTTATTACTATTCATCATTGATGTCCATTCTCATATGACTCCACTCTTTTTACCAAGCGGTCATAATCGCCCGAAGATCATACTTTCAATCAAATACATTTTCTGTGCAGCTTAAAAGTTTATTTCTCTCAATAATAACACTATATTTATACTATATGTACCTGCTCACGTGAGAAACAGCTTGTTGAATCAGATTGAAACAATTAACTCCACTGATAAAAAGGGTTGACACAGTTTTTTGTCGTGATAGACCCATCCAAAAGAAGTCTCTTTTATTCAGATACCTTTTGGTTTTAATAAATTAAATTGACAGAGGGTTACATCCATTCAAATGAAAAATGTATCAACCTCCCTACATCTTTCCTACATTTAACAGATAGTCAATGTATCTGATACTTTCTAGGAGCATAACCGTGCAGCTTTAAAATTGTCAGAATTTAGACCGAAAATCTTTGATATTGTGCACAACTTTTCAATGTTTCACCTTATTTCACTTTCTGCCTGATTATTAGATCTGAATTTTGTCAATTGTAAAGCTGCATAGAAATATTGAAATCAACTTTTAGAAATGTATCGGATACGCTCTGCATTCACTGTATCCATGCAGAAATGTGTATATATTGGTGAACCGATCAGTTTATAGCCTGCTACTGAATTATTAGCTAAATTTTGATGATGAAAATTTCTGTGTACAATAAAGAAAAAGGATACGTAGAAAAATAAACATATTTGTGGAATATAAAACTTATTTACGCCATCAGGCTGACTTATTGAAACATATATATATGTATGTGTGTGTGTGTGTGTGTGTGTGTGTGTGTGTGTATGTTTGTGTGTGTGTTTGCTTGTTTGTTGTAAGGTTGGGTTGGACTTTTAGAGTGAAAAAGATTGAAGCAAAGTAAATGGTAAATAAATTTTAAGTATAGTTGTATTTTTCTTTTCAAAGGCAGTTTCCATTTTCTATAATAAACATTTCCGGTGGTTAAAATTAACTCAACGACACACGCACATATACCTTTTTGATGATATCTCAAGCAAATAATGTTTAATGAATCTCACTTGAAATATGTGCATACATATACATATATATATATATATATATATATATATATATATATATATATATATATATATATATATACATATATATATATGTGTGTGTGTGTGTGTGTGTGTGTGAGAAACTCTAAGTTAAGCTTTTCCCAAAACCAGTTCCAATTTTTGAAAATCACATTGGCGTTGGAATTGGAATAAATGAATATGATTTCGAAAACCGATAAAAATCCAACATTGAATTATTTCTTCATAACACTCGTAATCAAATAAAGTCTGTATTTGATTAAATTTGAGTTTATCCCTCAATTTTTTCTCGATTAAAATTTGTGTTCAAGTTTTCTGTTTTGAACTGTTCTTATTTGTTTAATCATCCTGGTAGTCCATCAGAGTCCAATATTGATAGAGTCTGCGTCCAGAGTAGGGGGTAGGTGCATATGGCTCTGCGGTTCAAAACTAAATGCACACAGGTGAATTCAGTTGATAAAATTATATTCAGCTGTCAGTTGATCTGTGACACCAGTCCGTTGCTACCAATCGTCTTGAAATGTAGCTTTTGGTATCGAGGTGAACGTTGGTTCGTTTGAAATAGAGGCATCAGGTTCGTGTGAAAATGCTTGCTCTCCAGCTTGTCCTCATACCTCACTTGGGCCTTCAATGTCCGAGAGATCGCTGCCTGAGCTCACTGTGTAACAGCCGTCTAGGTGGGCGACTGTCGTCCATTCTAAAGAGATGGACAGTCAAACATAGGTAAGTTTTGTGCAACGTCAACTCAATACTTGTTGAAACCTGTTCTTTTCAGCACTTCTTTGTTTGTTCTCTGTCCTATCTACAGATGCCTATGATTATGCGCAAAGATCCTGTATGCCCGCATAATAAGCTGGCAATATGGGGTTGAAGTTTCACAACCATAGAGCAGTGGAGAAACCACTACACCTTCATATATCTTGAGTTTTGAAGACAGTCTAATGCCATCCCGTTGGAAGAGCTTCTCTAAGTATTAGAAATACTTGGCTGGCCTTCTGATTTTTTTTCATTTAGTGATCCGTCTGTGGAGATAGTGCGATCAAAAGAGTTCCCCACGCTCTTCAGTTGAACTCCATAGATGGTTGATGAGGCTTTGCAGATTCATTAAAAAAAACGTAATGGTCGTTTATTAATAAAGAAAAGGGAAAAAAGCACCGAATGAGGATTATAGAAAAATGTTTCATGGATATAATGGATAGAAATAAGACAAAAAATAAAATAGAAAGTTTCAACTCATTAGTGTGCAATCGATCTTATCAAATATGTGACTTCCAGCAAAACATAGAAACAGACAAAATTGACCATAACTTCAAGTGGAAAGGTCAATCGGGCGTTCCATATAAATTCCCTTAACTTGCAGTTGAACAATGGAGTAACAATCTTTGAAATTTCAGTCATCTGCAAGTTATGAGTTTATCTCTATATTAAAGATTTTTTTTTCGTCCTCATATTCGAAAAGACCAGTTCCAGGCACTTGGCAGACCATGTTTGCAAAGATGACTATTGTGAACTCGTAATACATACCGACAGGTAGCTGTCTCTAGATGACAGTGGTTACAACCTGATTCATGAGTTCTGCAAAGCTGATTCAGCGTTTTGAAGGTAGCTGACGACTCTCATTTTCTTGCCGGGCTTGTCTATCAAAGTACGTTTGATGAGTTACAATCGACCATTTGATTCATATAAGAAAAACACATCTTCGGGCGGCAAAACGACAATAGAAAGCATTGCAATGATTGTTCACCCATTGTATCCCATTCCATATACATCTGCCGTGACAGTGTCTGGCTGATCAGCGATAATGATAATATTGGTTGAAATAGGCTGATAATATGCAGAAGTTATTTTTCTTTCAATATAACTCACAGGACCAGATATTCCTATCATCGATCCATCGTCCTAGCAATTTAGTATTATACAACACAAAGATCAAACGTATGTAAACCAACCTATATTTGCATATGTTAACATTTATCTCCAAAAGGTTTATATAAGTTATATTCAACCCTTGCCCCATGCATAATTCTCACTATATTTCAGAACGTCTGCTTAGATGGCAAATATTGACATTGTTTAATACATGCCAACAGCTAGCTATCTTCAAGTAACATTTTTCCTTATTTGATGTCGCTCATCAAGGTGACTTATACCTTAGTTTGGGTGACCCCACCTCTCTAGCAAAGTTGCCCCTTTTAAAGACGGTCTGATTCAAAAAATTAATTGCAAATGGTATACATGTAATATTGAATATAATTCTGTAATAACACATCAACATGTACTCGGGTGGTTTTCTAAAAAAGAAAGGCGATTTAACTATACTAAGAGACAAAAAATCAATGTTCAAACAGTTGGAATATGCTCATTTGCAGTCTTGATCCCACTTTTAAAAACACAAAATCCTTCCAGCCAATGCAAAACATACGATAGTCAGAGATTGACAGGTCAGCTGAATACACTTAACATAGAAAACTTACTATACTTCCTGATCGTTTCCTGCCTTGCATTGGCAACATGAGGACAAATATCAATACTAACAATTTTTTTCGAAAACACATGGTGATAAGTTGTAATTGACTTAGCTACACACTTCAAATTTGGTCATCACTTTGTACCTTATTCGACACCATATCTTTGCTCGTATGAGATATGAACATGTATATCACGACAAGCATGCAAATACAGTATGTGTGAGAATTTGAAACGTACATAGAGACACTGTTAGTTTTGATCAAAATCACCTTATCTTCAAAATGTCAAGAGAGAGCAGCAAACTTCTAGTCTAGTACTAATCACAAACAAAACTCGAATGACTTGTTAAGGAGATGCTCTTTTCGACATATCATTTTTCTAGAATACTGACGGTAAAAAAATCTTTCAAGATTTACACGTTGCTTCAGGAAAGCCATCAACGCCACAAGATCTGATGCTGTGTATAGACTGATTACTGCAGCCATGGAGATTATACCTTTATCTTCTTGAAGACTTACACTGGGTTTTGAGTCTCTTCATATCGTCGGATTAAAAATGGTTGATTGACAACAGCTTTTAGCAGACATAAAAAGAAAGGGAGACAGAAGAAGAAAAATTCTGGACATTCAAAAGATGAACAGTAATGACAGAAATGTCAAATCGTTTTTCTTAACCTCATAAAACGGAGGATCTCACGCACGTGAATGACATTAGAGTGTTTTTTTTTTTCATTTTTCAGCTTCAGCTATCACTGGGATGATATTATTTGCGAAGGAGCTGTGTACAGACATTTACTTTTCTCATATAATTTATAAATATTCTGCCAGTGGTACTTAACCTTTTATATTGCAAAAACATTTCCTTCAGATGTGTTCACATAAAAAGATTTCAGCGACAAAAACTTCTTTGACCAAATGCCCCAATGAGAATGGCACGTCAAAAAGCTGGAAATTATAACAAAGTATATACATGACACATTTATGCGTTAATCTTTGATTATTTCTGTTATATGATTAAAAAATAATTCTTGAATGTAAGCGAATATCCTGCAAAAGCAGTCACCTATTTTTAACAATACTCATGCATTAGTTCCAAAAAATTATATATATATATATATATATATATATATATATATATATATATATATATATATATATATATGCAATTGATAATATGATACATACAAAAAACTATAATGCACTTTTTGAACACCTAGTAAGTGCTGTTAGCTCAGTCAATCGAGTAAAGTCACATTAAAGCTTACTTTCTGTATTCATTTATGTGGTCGACTGTTCCATTAGCTACTCGGTTAATTCCGGTACCGGACCAAATATGTTCCCTGATAAATCGTCACAATGAACAATCAAAACTTTCTATTGGACATAAACTGCCCAATCTGATGATGATGAGATATATATATATATATATATATATATATATATATATATATATATATATATATATATATATATATATATATGATGAAAATACAATACTAGTCACATCAAAGTTTCATGTAGTTGAATTTTTTTCAGTAGCTATTTAACTGTCGACAATGTGAAACAATATTTATCCCTATATTTTCTCTGTGATCCTCAAAATATGAGTCTAGACAATAATATGACCTATTCGTTTTTTATATATGTATAAATAAAATCCTTCAGGTGAATTTGTTAGTAGAAAATCAACACGAATATTTTTTATCTACTTACTAATCGTAAAGATCATGAGTTAGTTTGCATGTAGTCTGGAAGTAAAAGCGACACAAAGAATTAAATATTCACATGGGAAAACACCCAATAGGTCCATTCAGAGCTTAGATTTCAGCATTAGACCACAATTACGAGGCACCCAAGAGATTGGTTTCACTACAAATGATCTACAACCGTACCTGGCTAATCATTAAACGACGACCGGGCAACTGAGCTATGTCACACAATCTACAAACAACCATAATTGGGAAAGTGGTTTGTAACCGTTTTCCACAATCGGGCTTTCTTTTGAATTGATTCTTTTTAAAAAAATTCTAGCTGTCGTTTATGTGCCACAGCCCTCTCTAATGTAATGATTTCATGTCACGTTATGCGTTGTTTGGTCACTGTAAAACTGTTACTAGAGTTATCATACAAAAATCCCATCATTGCAGCTTCTGATAAATTATGAATTCTTTTGGCTCAGTGGATTCAAGTACGGGGTGCCGTGTTTTTGAACTCCAAGCTTCTCACAAATGCCTGAGATCAATGTTCGATTCTAGGAAAAACTAAAACGTACGATGTTGCTTTTCGAAGTAAGAAGGCTATGAAAAATAACATAAAATCTTCCAACACTTATTTATCCAAAATTTGCCTATATCGTTAGGGCAGGATGTGACTCTTGACCGTGGAATAGATTCTAGGTAGCATTTTTCAAAGGCCATTACTGAGATGGTGCGTGAGTCACTTCATAGGTGCTATGCAATTCTAGCTGAATCCAAGACTTGAACAGAACTAGCATTCACATTTCAAAAAAATGCATCTTTTGTCTAAAGAAAATTCAGCAATCATGAATTTCCCCCACCCACTATTACTCCTTGGCAAAGATCTGACTAATATCAGAATGTCGTCATGAAACTGAATCCCTATAATGTTATATACCTCAAAATTACGACTCTAACAATCGGAAACAAACCACTAATAATAAATGTCCTGCATATTTGAGTTTGAGACAACACAAAGAATATAATAACACTAACCCAACAAAAATAATAATTTGATAAACAGATAAGTGAAAAACAAAAGCACTGGTCACCAACTTCACTGACACAAAATCCACGAACAAACATATACATATATACACATTACACATTATATGCCAGTTTAACTTGAGATTTAGTCAGATTTCCATTCGGACCGGCCCAACATCATACCTATACAACACAAACCAACCTCATGTATCTTTTCACATATCCATACTGTTGATCAAGTTTGAAATTAACCCTAACCCTTCACTCCATCTCTCAAAATATATCAATCATACTCTTTACCATTAATCCTATCTCTGACCTACGCCTAACTTTCCACTAATGTAAAAATTCCATTGAGTCTTACTAGTTGCTTGAGTCAATTTAAATGAAATGTAATTTACTTGATCCATGAATTAATTTCCACTCCCAACTCCATACAAACCTACCGATTACATAGTAATTCACCAAGAATCGGAATTTGATTTCACCCAATCCAAACTAATTTATCCACTTACCTCTACAATAGGTCAGGAAGAACAAGAAATTTGACAGCTCTGCAAGAACAAAGTCGCAAAAACAAGTTCATTTTCCCTTCAGCGAATTTCGAAATCCAAGAATAGCTCACAACTACGAGTAACAAATGATACATGTGAGAATGATTCCATTGTTAACTTACACAATACCGAGTAAACATTGGACACAAAACATATTATCAAGCCAATTGAAATACGTTGAAAATCGAGAAAAGGAATAGAATAAATCATACATAGTAAATACATCAGTGTACAGACATACTTGTGACATTCATTAGGATTTCATACACATTACTTTCATTTAAATTGATATATATATATATATATATATATATATATATATATGTATATATTATATATATATGTGTGTGTGTGTGTGTGTGTAAAACAAATACTTTCAATCTAAATCAAAAACGTAGATGACCATCAAAATATTTGTATATCATTGATAATAATAATGTTGATAAAATGATAATGGTACTGTGAACTTCAAACTAGCTTTATCCATAAATCTGCCAACATTTCCATTCACATCAAGACACCCATTGTAAGAACACAGATAAGACCATTTCCATACTCACTTTACATTCCTTTCAAACCGTACTGTGAGCAAACAAGCAAACATAGTATTCCATCATAAACCCAAACCAGAAAGTCTATCAAACTCTGACCAGAACAAACACTGACCCTCCCCATGAACTCAATTGGAATACTTAGGAACAGAAAACATGAAGAAGCATAAACTGTAAGGATCATCATCATCATCATCATCATCGTCATCATCATCATCATCATCAGTCTTTTAACGTCTGTCGTTGGAAATAGACCTTCCCCAGGATTTGCCACACTTCCTGATCATGGGTGTCGCGGAGCCAGTATTTCCTGAACTTGTCTAGCTCATCTCTCCGTCTGATATTCTGCCGGCCTATGTTGCACATGTGACCTCAGGGGATCCATGTCATGATGTTCATTGATTGTCTGCCATTCTCGCAACATGGCCAGCCCAACGCCATTTGAGATTTTTAATGGATCCTATAATGTCCCTGACTCTTGTCTTTTCTCGGATGTACTGTGCTGTCTTGCGGTCTCTCCATGTGAGGCCCAGCATTATTTTTTCATGTGCACGTTGCATGATTCTCAATTTACGGCTCTGTCTCTTGGTTAGGTTCTATGTTTCAGCTCCATAAGTGACTATTGGTAGGATGCATTGGTTATACACCCTTATCTTTTGGATTAATGGGATCTTTTTATTTTTGAAGGTTGAGCTAGTAAGGCTCTTACATGTTCATAATTACTTTTGTTTAAATTCTTTAATTCCATGTTGAACATAAAAGAGCTTCTAAGAATGAATGACAAACGAAATACGCTTATGATCCATCGAAACATGGAGGACTGCAATTTCAATCTGAAGAATTGAAAATAATAAAAGTAGAACTACACACAAAAAACGATATTTGATCATAGAATCGGCGCTAATTCAAAATTGAAATACAATTCAACAACACATCGGAAAATGCTCATATCTTCAAAATTAGCAAAAAAATTTTAAAAAGATATAACAGAATAAAATTCCGCCGAAGAAACCAAGAAGAGACACGAGCCAAAATTATTAGCAATAGAAGCCAAATTATTCGAAATATCCAAGAGAGAATCGAATAACGACACCGAAACGTGATATCTTCACGCAGTCTCCATAACAACATTGGACCTCATAAATTGAAAAAAAAAATATTTGAAATCCGAGCCGACAACGCAACTGATTGTGAAATGCATTACCACTAAAAAAAAAAAAAAAATTAGTCGTTTTTCCGAATCTTTTAATTGATAAATTGTCGGGAAACCTCCCTATTTATGCATGGATGTATGTATGGATATATTGCTGATTGAAATCTTATTTCTCATGGGAGATAGCACATTAAATTTGAAAAAAGGGTCTAGTCAGTCCACCGGACATTTTCAATCGTATAAAAAGAGGTATTTATCGGAAAAATGTCAACGTTTCGTGTCTAACGCTCTATCAAGCAATATGTTTTGTACACGTAATTTTTTTTCCCACGAATTGAACGTTCAAATGTTTACTTCATGCTACATATTGTCTTCGATGAAAAAAAAGCGAAAAGTGAAAAAAAATAGTGTTTGTTTTGCAGCGAGCTGTTATAAAGGCAATGCACATCCTTTACTTCTGTTTTTTAACCTTAGTCTCCTGTAATTCTCATTGGACAATCTCCGACAACTCAGCCTAACTTACTATTATCACCATTCAGGGGTTTGGGAATGATTAAAAGTTTTTGTTTACATACAAAACAATCACAATTGTTGACTTCACTTTATGCCATAAATTTTTTTCCTAATAAAATTCTCTACTTTGAGATATCAAAGAGAAATTTACATTTCAAATTTACTTGATCTTGTATCTACCATTCATGCCAGCCCTGGAAATAAATCTATTTTCATAGCATCAAACTATCTCTACTCAAGCTCCGCAAGAACTGAAAAAATTCAACTCGGCTCCTGTTGATAATAATTTCTACAGCAAAAAATACTATAGAGACGGTTTATGAATTGAGGCTTCGAATAAAAACAAGTGTAGCTGCTGCAGAGTCAAAATCCACTTCTACGTCTATTCCGACGAAAGATGATTGCTTACAATCTTCGTATTATACATAGAAAAAAATTGTTGATGTGCAATTCGGAAACAGAACCAATTACTAATTACTTGATCGTAATTTAAAATCACTGTAGATCATTTTTCATCTCATAAATCCATCAGGATGAAATATGCCCTTTCCTCATTTTAACTAGCCCAACCCAATGTAGCTTCCATTATCCAACTGATTCAAATCCAATCCTGACAAAGAAAGAGGAAGAAATCGACATTACTCGAATAGTACCTTATTGCATGGCTACCATTGGAATATTCTGTTTACTACCAGCATCGGTAAATTTGGTTTACAACCATCGCACCATCGCATTCGGATACTAAAAATGAAGAAGGCTGTAAAATCGGTCGGAACGTTTTGTTAAACAACATAAAAAACAAGAAACAGTTCAGACGTCCAAAAAATCTATTTGGAAATTAATGACTCGTATCAAAATCATGAACAGTATCTCAATAATAAATAACTTTTCAGACCTGTTTTACGTCCATCATGTACAAATGGTGTCATCCTCACAATCTTGGGGAAAAATGAAGATTCTGCCTAGGTTTTGTTAATGACTGCCAACTTGGTCTGTATGTGGTCCTGGTCGTCTTGGGTCATCTGGGCAACCGCCAAATCTTCCAGATTTTAGGGTATTTATGAAAAAAATGGCTTGTTTGGGCTGTTCTTATTAGTCCAGAAACTTCTTTCCACCGAGGAAGGTGGGATATGCATTTCATGCTAATCTCAATGATCAATCGAACTCAGCAAAGTTAACCAACTAGAATTGGATAAGTATCTTGCCAATTTGACTTGGAAACTTTGTCGTATTTCTGTGTCAGACACTTATCACTTCATCATAGCCCCAACAATAGCTGGATAACAAGGCCAAGTGGGATTTAGATTCTTCTCTCTTCAATCAGCCATACATGTATGAGTGTGTGTGTATGTGTGTGTGTGTGTGTGTTTCCGGGTTCTCTTGCTCACAGTTTTGGGACCACAATTTCAGAAACTAGCATCATTCCACCGATGGGTACCATCTAAAAACTGTTCCTTTGATTCTTTGGGGTTCGTGAGTGCTTTTTAGAATCTCCATGCTAATTATGGGAACAACACTTCCTGGAACTTGAACTGGTAATTTTTTAAAGATAATTTTTGATAAAAGATCTGTTATGTTAGTTTATTTTAAATACTCTTTTAGATATTATTCATGTCACTGAGTTTCATTACTTAAGTGCATGTTTAGATATTCATATGGAATGATGGACTCTTTTACCAACACAATGGTTTTCAAACCTTGTCATTCGGCCGAAGTATACATATATATTTACATACACACACATTCACAAACACACACACACACACACACACATATATATATATATATACATACACACACACACACACATATATATACATATATGTGTGTGTGTATAGGATGATTGTTCATATAAACATATACAAACATGTGTATCTATGTAATAAAGTATATATGTTTATATGTTAGTACTCAGAGATGTTGAGAATTACGCATCACAGAACAGAAACAAAGGTATATCTGAAGTGAGCAGCTCTCAAATAATCTGCAGTTCATATCTCAAGACCTTATTTCGAAAGATCGATGTGAATTTATATGGAGTGTGCGTTTGTGCTCTCTAAAAAAGTTGGTCCAAAAATGTCTGTGTTGTTCTATCTCCACCGAAAAAGCTAATGGTATCAGATTCTCATAAATCAAAGTAAATGCTTATTTTGAATCAGCATCATCCCAGCAATTTTTTTTCTTCAAATTTTGTTTAAACCTTCTCACATGTGATGGGGATTTACTGATTTAAAAGGTAAAACGAGTATTGTGCAGTGATTCCTAGTACCAAAATCATGGCAGTTCAATAACAGAGATGTTACAGCCTCGGAAAATTGAATTGGCTTACCAAGTATAAACTCCAGAAGAAAAGGGTTTTTCTTCCCTTCAGTTTTAAATAATTTCAGAGTATTTGACCTCCTACCTCACAAAAATTTGCCATTTTCGAGAAAATATTTTTCAGGTTATAGTGGGGGGATTCACAATGTATCTATCATGCAAAACTGAACCCACACTTTGGGAATGTCCAGAACAAACACGTCACAATTTGCGTATAGCACGCATTTTAAGGTTGAATTTTACAAAATGACCAATCCGTCGTTTTTATTGGGTTTGTATTTACACTCTCTAAAAAACAAGTTTGTTTTCTTCATTCAGGGAATTTTCATAAACCTTTACAGTTAGATAAATTGAACCACATTGTACGTATGTTTTAAATCAGCAAAATATTAGAGGGAATTATTTGTACGATGTAGCTATAATGATAAACTACAGTCTTAATTTCCATCATCCTAGGTGACTACGAATGTGAATTCCTTTCTCAGCACTTTTGCCAGCTTGCAAATTGGTCATCGCGGGTCTGCCTTAGAATGTGAGCTGGCACGATTGAAGAATCCCAAAGGAAAACCAAAAGACGTACACGAAATCAGTGGGATACAATTCACCGACAACACAATTTTCAAGGTCGAATTCCACGAAAGTTAAACCATGGATCCAGAGGTACGCATGCTTGCCAAAAGCGTATATGAACCTATTTGAATCCCAGTAATCTTTTCCACTTAAAGACTTTTTTTCTATGCCGGGGAGATGATATATACCCTTGTTCTACAATCCCTGATCTATGGCCATCTGGAAAAAGTCTGAATCATCCTTCATTCTTTTATTTTCCAATTGCTACTTTCAGATACGGATCATATTATCTAGAATAAACGATTCTTCACATTGTAAGGAAAAAACGCTATACAAGTCTAAAATGGAATTATAAACTTCCGACTCATAATGCCGAGGAAAAGATAGATTTCAATTTTAATTTTCGACGGGAAAGAAACCAAAATTATTTCCAAATTCTAAGAATGGTATCCATCTCAGACGCACAGGTAATTTACAAAAATATCCCATAACATTATTCATAAACCTCAGATCATAGTTATTTTCGATTCTTACGATTTTAGAAATACATATTTACACTCATAACTAGGAGTGATGTAGGTATTTACTAAGTTTGGCTTAGTTTGGCACAATGTCGGTGTAGAAGGACACTCAGTGAGGATCAAATTCACATCAGCAAATTGCTTTGCAAAGGACTATCGTTAACTATTTGTCTACGTAGATACCCTGCGTTATACATCAAATTCAGTTTAGTCTTGTACAAGACTACCACTGGGGAGAATTAAACTTGATCAAACTAGTGTATAATGCCAGGAAGATAGGATTATTAGCCATTCAAACAGTCAGAGTTGTTTAACAAGCATATTCAAAGTAGCTGCATTGAATGTTAATCTATTCCAACCTAGTCTCGGTGGGACGGTCCTCGGCTCAGGTCAGATTTGGAGAAGAGGCCCTATATCTTGTAAGGATATTATCAAGCCGGTCAAATAATGCATTCTACGACTCCTATCGTTGTCAGCTTAGTACTTTCTGTGATTCCAGCTGTCAAAATTCGATTTAACAGACACCTTTTAATTGAATCGGACTTGCTAAGAGCCCTTACACACGAGGTCGAATATTCGAACGAAAAAGGTGAGCGCTTACAGTTAATTACTAAGCTTTGTTTGACAATGCAACTTCAGAGAGGGGTCAATGCAGATTGAACGAACTACATTTGTTAATTAGTTTGTAATACAGGATTGCAAACCATCAGCTTTGTTAAGCTTAGTCTGACAGAAAGCCCCGTGTGAGGGACCCATTGATGATCGATTTAGCTGCGTACCAATGATTTCCCAAAATAGCTCGGTAAACATGACCCCTTTGTTAGGAGCCCTGGTATGTAGTGAAGCTTCATCATCAACCTTTGGAGGTCCGTTGATGGACCTAAACCTAACCAATGATTTGGCAGACCTCTCGTTCATAGGCATCGCTTTGATAATGTATACACAAAGAACCTGTGTGAAGGGTCATGCAATCTTACTTTCTCCGGATACAATATCGCATACGATCTCTGGGGATCCACTTTATGAGCCATTGCGTCCAGCGATTTTCTTGCATTTTCGAAGCCAGACCTTCCCATTACCATTTGAATTTTCGAGTAGATTTTTTGATATCTGATGATGAATCTCTATGCCCGAGCTCTATAAGTTATAGGGTGGACGCTGAAAAATTGTAAAACTGATTTTGAACACATACCAACTCATAATAGTAATGAACTGTTAGTTTAACTAGGTAACCGTTACTACAAGAGAACTTCTATTTTATCAATCAAGCTCACCTTAGTATGGCATAAGAACGTAAATATCCAGATCGAACACACTAAATCATAGTAATATTCTGCTAGACAATATTGCTAACTCGATATTTATCAAGTTTACATCGGTCTGACACAAAGCTACAGTAGTTACTATTCATGAATAAATTCACTTACATATCTGAATTTCTCTGAACGTTTTTTTCTAAGAAACGGAAAAACGGAATTGGTTTCTTAGGAAGAGTCAATTGTTACGAATCGTGAGTAAGAGTTACTTTCATTGGGAATAAGGAATCTTTTTAGATTACGTAGATGTGTACTCTATGGTCAATCTTATTTTGAGTCGTTCTGAATTTTAAGACTGATTATCAAAGGGTTCCTTCGAAGTTTCTATCCAGAATGCAATCAATACAATCAATTGGTCGATTCCGGTCAGTGAGACCTTATAAATCAGATAAATATTTTATATGAAGATATAGACTTACTATCTTAGTATCTCAGGTGGGTGGTGATGGTTAGAACCCTCTTGTGGACTCTCTATTCTCAGCACTCGTCATTTAGAGGCTCTAGAAGAAATTTCACATCTAATACTCCAATCCTGCTTGTACCGCATTCCCTCCTGATTTTTGGTGCATTTCAATATCAAAATCACGGATAATTCATTTCTATTCTCGAACAATTAATAATGCATTCACATTATTATTTACTCATAATAATCTTCGTCTGAATCATCTGAATCAATAAATTTTCAGCTTTCCTACGTGATGGGGCCGTGGCCTAAAGATGAAAGTACATTAATTCTACACAACACTTATCTATTTTTCAACATATCCTCCTTCTCTACCAATGCACTCAATTTAGTGAGAATATAAATATCATTGATCGAATATTACACCGTGAACTGTGTTAGATTCTGGATTTATTTATCAATCCTTGTGGAGTTTGAAGGGTGAAACTAGTTCCAGATGACACCGTTACTGGTATCAACAAGTATTCTTAGTGAGGAAAGTGCTGCTGTGTTGGGAAAATTAGCAATCTCTTGACTTGAATGGGAAAAACACAATATACGGTTGGTGGTAAGACAGACACCATGTCCGATGTGTTGATCCCTTTTTGTGCTAAAATAAAACATTTCTTCTCTGCGCTGGAAGTTTAAAATGAAAAATTAGTTAGAAACGCTTGCCAAAGAGATGCATACTTCAAAAAACGTACAGATTGATCAAAATGATCCCCGACATACGCATCTTTTGAGGTCAATGCTGCCCTATGATGGAGATTTGCTGTCACTTGATATCTTTGGAAAAAAAAAAGACACTTCATAAAGACACATTGGCTCTGACACGGTGATCACTCCTTGTGCAAAAATAAAATGTCTTTTCTCCTTTGCGCTCAAAGAGTTAAAAAATAGCTAGATGCGCTTGCCAAAGAAATGCGAACTTCAAAAGCCTGATGATCAAAAAGATCATATGACATACGCGTGTTTTGGCAACGATTCCAATGCAGAAATATGATAACATCAAGAGAACTGAAAATGTTATGTTGTTTCCAACCATTGGTTCCAATTTGTGTTCCCGTAACTCTTCAATCATTCTATCCAACTGATTTCGTTTTCTAAACTTATTTTTTTCTGTCTCTTCCTCTCACTTCCTCGTCTCATTTTGCTCTCTTTCTCAATCCTCACTTCCCCATTATCACAGCTCACCAGTGCATCCTTGGGTGACTCATTGAACATCATAACTCACAACATCAATCCTCAAAGATCATATACGAAATTGTGACCGACAGAAGTGAGATAATGCGATAAGCTACACGTGCTCAAAAAGTTCTGGCGCTGCAATAAAGACGTGTAGCGAATCTTTGAGAGAAGGTGTATGTCCAGCAACGGACGCTAAAATAATGATGAGGAGGAGGACGGACATTGGAATGTAATTAGTAAACTACGGACATAAAAAATAAAGAATAAACTCTTACGGATTCTGACACATGGTTTTCACTGTATAAGGTGTTTGATTAGTTTGATCACTTTAAAACAATAAATCAAGTGAATTGATAAAAATGAGGTTACATTGAAAAAAGATCGTTTTAATGTAATATATATGCTTTCTTCGTCATTTACTGCAGTTTCATTCATAACAAACATATGCATAGAATGGTATTATATTGATATAATAAATTCATCGCAATATTAAATTTAATGCAATAGCCTTTAATTTGAAATCAATTCATCACCTTTTATGTCATTACGAGGTAATGTCTTTTATCGATCCTCAATTATCTTCTGAAGTAAGACATCCCCATGGCACTGTTCGTAAGCCAAAATGGCATAAAGCGATGTGACACTTGCTGTTATTGTATATCCATTAATTTTGTCAGCTTACCCAGACCCAAAATTAATCTTCAACATCACTCATTTCCACACTCAATAAAGCTCCTTTCAGCTTCTTAAAGGTTTTTCTGATACCTTAAAAATCTTTTTAACGGGAGCATATAATTAAAAGGATCAGACGGAGGGGCTCAGAGACACGTTCCAAAACTCTGGCGGTTTGAAGTCTTTCGTTAGAGCAAACTTTTTGTAATGAAGGGAATGCATTTTATGCATATGTGTGAGCGTGCACGTGAGTACACTTTTGATCAATTACTATAAATATGTATGTCAGCATTGTCAGAACAAAAATTGACCTTTTTATATATTAGCCATTTTTTATCCCACTCTCCCACCTTTATGGACTCTCTTGGGCCTTTCTGATACACATCTTGATAACAGATGCATAAGATATTTTCAAATGTGTATGTGAGCATGCATGTACAAAACTTTGATCAAATTTTTTATTATACGATTTACAATCTACATAAGATATCAAGCAACTTTCACACCAATGAAGTATTTCGTCACTCTAAATTTCATTCCATTGCATCAATATTTAAGAAGCATTTTCCTAGCTCCTTATATGACGTGTATTCTAGTTCTCCATTATTGCAAGACTTCCTGTTATTCATACATCATTTGTCTTTGGGCGTATTTATCTTCATTTTATTTTAATATTTTTCTCTACGAAGGGCTACCATTTCCACAATATGGTAAACACAACCTCCTACTCAGAAAATCTCTTATATCTGCTGGCAAACTGTTTCTTAGCACGCAAATCAGTTTATATTGTGTGAAACATCCCTAAGGAAAGTTTAGACACCTCAGTTTACACACACACACACACACACACACACACATATGCTCAGCATTGGTAGATGTATAATTCCTCACGCAAATACATTAGGGTTGTACGGATGCCTTTAGTGGAAATAATAAACAAATGACTTCCAGACCAACGATTTATCTTTTCTTACTTCGGAAAAGGGACACTAGGCCCCATTCATACATTTGCTCTGTTCTCTTCTGTCTCCAAAAACACAGAATTTGAAAATCCATTTCTGCTTCTACTTTTCGCATCTTCTCTGCTATTCAGGACGCCACGTTTCAAATATGGTTTATGCTGGGAGCTAACAATACCATTTGGAATGAGTGGATGACTCATAAAGCCGTAGCTCTGGGTTTGCTTATTTACTGACGGTTAACATCTGCCACCTCCCAAACAACATTACAGTAAATGTTTGAATGGGGAAATCTACCAACCCACACGGAAGATGTGCATCTTAAGGTACCATATGCCTCGACATGTGGACGAGTATATAAAAGAAGAACCATAAGTTCAACAATACTCCCACCATCCATGCGTCAATGACTGTAATTTCCGATTTTAAAGGGATTCTGAACGAAGTTATAATAGCAGTACTAGTTGATGAAGTAGTAGGAAGAGGTAATGAAAGAAAAGGAAGGTGCGTATGTTCAACCCCAAAATCTGGCTATTTATAAACAAGAACCATAAGTTCAACGATACGTCCACAATTTGTGGTAGTAGTACCAGAAAGAGAGAAGAGGAGGAAAATTTTGCAGTATGGAAATCTTCGGCAAGTATCATTTTCAATAAAAATCGTGAATGGATATTTCGGGTTTTTTTTTGTTCATTTCCGGCTGTCATGCAAACTTTGGATATTCTATCATGACATCATTAGCAGCGGATAGAAAATGATCAGAATAGATGTTACAACTGTTAATGACGTCGCACCTTCCAATGGCTTCATTCCTTTTAATGACATCACACCTCTTTCTTCTTTACTGTTGTTTATTATGACTTGGACTGGCTGACAGACCGACCATCGAACAGAACAAAAAGCATCTTACAGAGATGTGTAAACACATCTGAAAACAATTAGTAAGTTGAAATTGAAGTATGTGCACAATCCTTATCGAAATGCTGTTCTGGAGTTTTCGTGTGTGTATTCTATTTCATATGGGGATTTCAAATAAACATATTCTTAGCTCTAATGTTAGCTTGAAATTGAAAATTTCAGCCGATTTCAGGTATTTTTGCAGACAGATTTAACGATAACAAAGAATATTCGGCAACACAGTCAAAACAAACGCTTGATACGTCATATTCTAATGACATCACACCTGTTTATGACCTCACGCCTTATAACGTAATAGCAGCAGGTAAATTGATAAAAACGCCTGCTTCCTCTTGTTGTTTAATGTACCTGGTTCAGGCTGACCGGAAGACGTTTGATTGAGAAGTGAAAAATATCTTAAAAAAGCATCTATGAGAATAGATTGGCGAATACGGTATGATATTTCTATATGTAGTCGCTTGTATAATTTGAAGATCAAACAAACACCAATCGTAGTAGTTGGTGGATGATAAGGTTTGTACTGTATAATGAAACCTGCAGAGAAAATTTGAATCCTGGTTGAAGTGTATGAGCACATCCTGCCACAATAAAATCAGATATTAGAAGGCATATTCATGACCAAACTCTACAACATTGAAACCCAGTTGCAAAAAATATGGAAATATTGCTGTTCAAAGCAATCATTAATACAGGTGTGGACGAGGAATACTTTGCTGATCTTTTTTATTATTGTTTTTCTTGTTTCTGTACAAAAGAACGTATGCTTGGATCAATACAGTATAATTATTGTCCAAAGGTGTCACCATACCTAAGACTTCACGTTAAAAAAGGGCATTCTTAAGGTATTGACTATTGCTGATTTATTTTAATCACAGTATATTTTAATTAGCTATAGGTGCCAAGGATTTGGGAGGGGTTCCAATTGCAAATCAAATTCAAAACTCCCTGATATCAACCAAAAATGATTTAATTCAGTTATAGACCCCAATCTTTAATAAATGATAATGCGTTTGGTATGACAACACCATATATATATATATATATATATATATATATATATATATATATATATATATATATATATATATATATATATATATATATATATATATATATATATACATACATATATATATATATATATATATACATACATATATATATATATATATATATATATATATATATACATATATATATATATATATATATATATATATATATATATATATATATATATATATATATATATATAGAATTGGGGTAGAAATCAGCCAAATAGTTTTAATGAAATTACTTTTGAAGTTATTGTTAGAATGCAGTATTTGAAAATAATTGAAATGGATTTTATTTCTTGGATTAGAATGACAAAATCAATCTTTAATTATTCAACATTTCTGAATTCGGGGGTAATTATATTAAAATTAAAAATTATCAACCACTTTTGATAAATTGTTGAGACAAGAATAACGTGTCAGGTGATTTCTTTCCCAGATATGTAATATATGAAAAAGTGTTTAATATATTAATAAGTTATTTTAATGAAAATAATCTTATTCACAATTTCAGTTGTTCTAGTTTTTCTGCAATATTTTGGTTTGCAAACCTGCTTTTAGATATCTACATTTCAGCTAGCACTCAGACAGTCTCTTCCAGAATAAATGTCACATATCTGCGACTATATTTCCAACTATGCAGGCTGCAATATTTATGCATGCATGTATGTAACAATTCACTATCCATAAATCAGTCAATCTAGCATTTAATCCTCTTTTATTAATCCATTCTCCTTAATTTCTGATCCAAAAATAAAATACATTTTAAATCGCTAGGAATTAATAGAAAGCGAGTCATTAATTTGTGCTACATATTTTCAATACTGTCATCTTATGTAAACTATAATTCACTTCATTTCGAAGTTTCTTTTCACGTCACTTCGCATCGTGAGTTCTGTTTTCCCTCTGCTAACCGAAACTAAAGAAAAAATTATCATTAATTTATATGCTAAGAAAATTTGAGAGTTCCAAGACTCAAAAATAACCCTTTTTCTATTTTCACTTTCATGGTTAACGTTTTGGGAATTTCAGCTTCGCTGATAAAGAAGATATTTTCGTATCTTATTCATATATCTTTATTCCTCAGGTTGGATATTCATCTTCATTAATTCTTATCGCAGTTCTTGCAATCCCGGGAGAAGACCCGGTTTGGTTAAGGACTGATTACAATCATCTTCTCCCAAGCCAAGGACACTTCCATTTTTAACAGGTAAAGTAAAAGTACGACCTAGAGATGTATGGCATTATCTTCAAGTACAGAGTATTCCAAAAATGGAAGAAAGCCAGTACAGCTTCGATGGGTACGAACAAGTGTATGCTTGGATGTTCATACCCTCCATTCTCAGTCGGGATATCCTTTATTTTGGGATATTATCTAGAATTGTTTTCTCTGACTAGCAAAAAAAAAAATAGTTCTAGATATGCTAAACAATTTTGGATTAACCCCATATTCGTTATTTTGGGTAGGGTGAGATAAATTGCTAATACCAAATGATATTTTAGTTATTCTTATCTTGGTGCCTCTCAAAGAGATTTCAGATGGGTTTTTAATAATATCCAATGTATCTTTTGAATATTCGTACGAACATTGTTGTTCCCGTTAGAGACTCACCTATGAGCTGTGGATTCACAATAGATTTTGTGTGTATCTACATTTACCTTGATATTTTTTTGAGACTTAGAGATGAGCTGTTATCAATATTCAATTGGAACTTCGAAATGACTTGTGAATATTCAATTGATTTCTATACATTGGCAAATATTTGCAATACATGTTTATTGATATTTTGAGTATCCTCAGATTTATTCTATTTTGCGTGTAGTATGAAATGTAGGGATACAGATATTCGATGATGAAATGATTTTGTATTGCTTCTCAATGCTCTGGAGTGTTTGGAAGCAAAACAAACGGGAAAATGACAGAATTGGCTCCAGAGTTATGCAGAATAAGCTAAAACAGCAAGAAGGATCCGGATAGTTCTTTTGAGAAGTCACTGTAAAATTTACAATTTGATTAGTCTCTCTTTTATCCCTATTTCCTCTCCGTCACTGCCTGTCTGTGTCTCTATTCCTGTTTGTATTGTCATTCTTTCACTGTACCCGTCACCCGCTTCCCCCATCTCTGTCTTTCTCGTTACGCCCCTATATATATATATATATATATATATATATATATATATATATATATATATATATATATATATATATATATAAGGAGTGTCTTTATTGTTGAGACTCTGTTCGTTATGGCTTGTGTCATCAGTCAACCATAGTCCGTTGTTTGTAAGCTTTAGAAAAAAAAATCAGAAGGTAGAATAATGGGTTCTTCATGGACTCATGGATATGAACATCGGTCAGCGTTCAAAACTTGCTTTTATCTCCCCCTTCAATACAGAAAAGAAGCCAACATAATCTATGACAGTGAAGAGTAGATTTATCACGTGAATCCAAAAAGAAAGAATCATGGTGAAATCCCAGAGAGCCTTCAGCATCTCAACCTAATCAAAATTTATCGGGGAAAATTTTTCCCAATGTTTGATGGGATTAAATGAATTTATTATAACGGATTGCTAGAACCGATACAAACCCTTACTGTTCAGCACAAAAATGAGCCATTGCCTTCTCTGATTGATGCACTCGAAAGGGAAATGCCTTTTTATGGACAAGGCAATTACACAGTTTTTTTTTCTGCCTGACAAAGCCCGTCTTTTTATTTCAAATGCAAGCGATTAAAGGACGTAAATCCATATGCAGCTCATTCTTCAGACTATCATTCACTCTGCTTTATGAGATACTTCTTTGCTGGTTACTTGAGTCGATTGTTTATTCGTGCTTCCGCTAAAACTACATGACCTGTTTGCCTAATATACTGTGTGTAAATGAAAAAGAGGTCAACTTACCGAATAGGTTATATGAGATTGACTCCCGAGGTATTTCGAAGTCACCAGATGTCATATTGCCAATTTTTAGAATTTGGGTTCACAAGTTCGCACCGAGGTTGAATATTGCTGGAATTCTGCACAGTAGGATATTTTCTCGTGGCAAAGATCACCAGCTATGTAACTTTGGCTTATGAGGGTATTCAAAGTTACCAAAAGGTCATTTCCGGTCATTTCTAACAGATACTTTCTGTTGTTGGCTAACATTTGGCCTCGGGTTACATCCATGTGGTCATTGATGGCACTTTCAAGTCAACTAAAGCAATGTGAAGGTTTTGACCTAACAAATGGTCGGACGGAGAATGTATCTTTCAAATGGATATGTGGTATAATTCAACCATTGTTCCACGCAAAATTGCCGCTGGAGTCAAAAAGATTTTTTTCTGTCATTTTGCAGGTCAGTAAAATCAAGATCAAAATTACTTCTTCTAGCCATATTGCAGTCAAACAACTATTTTTCTGGAGCTAAAGTTGAAGTACTGGGGTAACTCAGCCAGAAAAAAAAAAAAAATGATCGGGCAGGTGGTGCTGACCTAAAGGTCATCTGAGGCTAGCAGAAGTCAACTTTGGAATAAAATAGCTTCCCCGAGCCAAACAAAATAAATTGAGGGGCTAATAAAACTGAATCTTCTTTTTTTTTTTTTTGTAAACCGTTGTAAAAAACTGAGAAACGTTTTCAGCCAGGAATTTGAAAATTGTATCAAGGCTCAAGGGCTGTCTCTAAAAATTGCTGACCTTTACTTGACTTTTCATGCTTTTCCTCTGGACGTCTTTATATTGTTTGTTTAGGGTTGGATCCCCAAATCAATCTTTTCATGTCAGCACCCAATGAGAGAAACACATCGTGTGTTGAGCATCCAGAAGCACTAGAAAACTTTGCAACAACGTTATTTGTCCGATCAGAGCTACTTTTTAAAGTGCCATATTTCAAAGAACCCTTCCGAACTATATATATACATGTATATATATATGCCTCAGCAAAAATCCTGATTTTTTTTTGATGGTTTATGTCATTCGTATTTTTTTTCAATGTAGACAGATGTAATGATTAAAAATGGATATATGATCGAACAGATATGATCATAAATTGCGTTATTTTATTACGAATCTCTATTCGAAATGATCCCTCGTTAGCAAATAAGGACTGTAAATAGACCAAAAATTATACTTCGGGGTTGAACTAATTATTTATGCCTTTGAATAACATACAACTGCTTAGCTTAATGGTAAGAGCAACGGTACGTTAAATCAACTGCCATATGTATATATATATGAGTGTGTGTGTGTGTGTGTGTATATATATATATATATATATATATATATATATATATATATATTGCACTGCTGAACGTAATTATTAGGTAGAGAAGGTTGCCATAGTAGTGTAATTTGCCCAAATGCAAACTCAGCCATATTTTAATCCATTATCTAAGGAGATAGTGGCATGCTAGTAACGATACATGTCATCAGCCAGTTAATTCCATCTTCCATAGCAACAACTGTTGTGCTAGCCTGAACACACACACACACACGCACACACACACACACACACACACACACACACACACACACACACACACACACACACACACATATATATATATATGTATATATATATATATGTAATTATGGACATTGAATCTTCAAATCAATATGATACACCTTTTCCAAGGGCACGTTTAGGGGACCACTCTTCACTCCACTATATGTAGTTGACCTTATCATTACAATTCAAGAGCCCAGACTAAGATGCATAATGCTAGCACTGTGTATTCAGATACATTTTGTAAAAGTGCATCATATTAGCCAATAATGACTGCATTATTCCTACTCTAGACGTGTTGGAATATTACGTGCAAATTGCTTGCTAAAATTATTTCGTACATGATTTAATGGATATCTGTAAGCAGAAGGTAATGGCGGAATGTAATCTCCTGCCATATTTTTGCCAAAACCAAAATTTCTATTACGACACCAACACATGATTAGAATTTCTTTTCCATGAAAGAAGCATAAATTTACTTTCACCATAATAATTCAATTCGCAGTAGTTACGCCAGGAAGTTACTCGTTTGAATGGATAAGTCTGAGATGGAATATATATATGTATATATATTATTCCTCACATATATATTCCATTCCAGACTTACATATATATATATATATATATATATATATATATATATATATATATATATATATATATATATATATATATATATATATATATATATATATATGTCGTTGGCTAACAAACTGTTTTGACTGTTAAAAATAACCAACGATGCCTATTCGAAATTTTCAGAATAATTCTGCTGTCAGTTTTAGAAAATATTATCTATCTATCTCTCTGTTGGTTATTCTCTCTTTATCTAACAATATGTCTGTCTGTCTTTTTCTGTCTGTCTCTCTGTCTGTCTGTCTGTCTGTCTGTCTGTCTCTCTCTCTCTCTCTCTCTCTCTCTCTCTGTAGGGTTTCGTGTTTTAGAAACAGATCTTTAGAGGTAAGTAACATCCCAAATCCTGCTCGCTACAAACAGTAGTGAGAGCCTTGATATTTCATAATGTGCCATTGCTTTTAACAAATAGGGTATGTGTAGTCCAACTTAATATGACATTATTAATTTTGATAATGTATATAATCATAAATGAGAAAGAGAGAGAGACTGACAGACAGACATAGTAAAAGGGAGAAATGTACCTTTACAGACAAAAACTTACTGAATGATGAGACTCTGTGAAGATGAAAAAAGAAATGTATAACAACGTTTAGCTTCTAGTCTTCAAGCAGGTAAGGATCCTATGAGAGTATTTACCCAAGCATTCATTCGTCAATATTCATACACCTGAAACTATCGGTAAAGAGATTGCTCAAAACACAGCAATCGAAACAAAAGTTTGGTAAAAAAAGAGAAAATTATTTTTAGAATCAAATTATGATCATGGTGCATCTCAGACGTACGGACAGTTTTTCGAAAGCCAGAAAACTAATTTACCATAAATTAATGAGGATGGAGACAAAAGTCCGCATAATTCTAGGAACAATGACTGCTTCATCTGAGAAACTTGGACGATTCTTGAAATGCCAAGAAGCATGCTAGTCAAAACCAAGTAACCGAAACATCAAAGATAAGTATATCAAATGCTGGTTGTTCTAAGACAAAACATTGCTAGGAAGTCAGACAGTGCTGAAAAGGCTACACACGGAGCAGTGATTGAAGAGAAAGAATGATTTGGAGATCATTAATTATATTTTTTGATAACAAATGTCACTGTTATTTAGCCAGGTTTGACTTTTAATGAAGACATACACTTGTGTTGCTATTTTGAAAATCTAAGAGAAATAACCAAACGAATAATCAACAATACCTTCTCCTCCAAGGGTAGTAATCTTTTAGTCCCTGTCGTTGTGCATCGACTTTCCCCCAAATTTGTAAGACCTCTCTATCGTTTGCGTCCCAGAGCCAGTACTTTCTGCACTTATCTAGTTCATCACGCTATCTTATATTTTGTTGGCCGCATATTTGCATGTGAAATATGGATATCTACGTTGTGAGTCATGATGTCCAGTGATTATTTGCCATCCCTGCAATATGACCAGCCCATTGCGATTTGAGTTTTCTGATGAATTCTATGATGTATAGATGTCCTGTTTTCCTCTAATATACTGAGCTGCCTTATGATTCCTACATGCAATGTTGAGTGTTAGTGTCTCTTGAGAACGTTACAGTGTTCCGAGTTTAAAAGTCAATCTTTTGTTTGGCTCCATATCTTAGCTCTATAGGTGACTATTGGGAGTATGTATCGGTCGTATATGCTTCTTTTCAGCTCTAGCGTATTTTTTTGTTTGTTTAATGGTTGAGCTTTCCTTACCAAGAGCTATTTCTTTTGTATTCATGGAAAGAATTTTGAAATATCCCCTTCGGTTAAAGATTTAATTTCCTTTTAAATAGTCAAATATGAATCCTTGCCTCATCAGCAAAGGTCTAAACGAATTCAATTGAAAAACATTTAGAAACACAGGGGTAATGGTTGTAGTATAAGCTACTCCAAGGCCGCATAACAGGTTGTCGAGATATCCAAAATGGCTGGAATTTTATGAATGCATATGCGTGCAAACGTACATGGATATTTTGATGGACTCCTACGAGCGCATACATATGCACGAGTGGTTTCGTAGTTGTGTGTCTTAAATACACACAAGCACATCCAATTTTGTTATTCCCCAACAGTGTTCGATAAACAATTGAAATTACAATTTCCAATTCTTTTGAGCTGCTGCCTTTCGAACTGTTGTGTCGGCCCAGGGATATTGACGTGATGAAAAATGTCCCTGGCGTTGCGATGCCGCCAAACGTTTCCAAAACGAAGAGTGTCAGTTGTGGGCAGGAATTGGAGTTGGGAGGCTGCGGCCTGGTTTATTTGGCTGCGTAAATAAAATATTTCTTGCCACATATCGTAAATATTCGTTCCCTGATCTTGCCAGTGGACATTTCAGTCCTAGGACCAACGCCAAAAACTAACATCGATGATATTGCATCTATATATATTCTTTGTTCGGGCTTTGGTAAATACAGCTAAGCAACGAAAGCCTAACACAGGGCTAGTATTTAGCATTCAAGGTCATTATTATAGCTGAAAGGTCAATGCTCACTAGGTGCCTTATAATTGTGTCCTTATGCTAAACTTAAGATTGGTGAGTACATGAAGGTGCTATGCCAAGACGTAATGGTTTGCAAATTAGTCTCGCTTGACCAAATGTAATGTGATGCGTATGATCCTAAGTGGGTGTCTTATAGTTGTTATATAAGTAAAATAGTCTAAGGTAAGTAAATATCTTTTACTGTCACGTCTTAAATTTGTTGTTAACAAGATAGTCAGTCAAGGCATCATTGACGTTTTCACTTTACGTTATTTCAAACTAACCTTTACCCTATTGCAATTAAAGGGACAAGATCAGGGTTCAATCTTTGATATTTCACTGCGGGGTTCTACTGGGTAGGTGCTGCGAGAAGTAAGCTATTTCTATCGACAACCATATATACACTAATATTGAACCAACATTAAAGATGTCTTTGTGTTGAGTTTGCTTCTGTGCAGAGGGGAATACATATTGTTTTATAATTACTTAAGGCGCTCAACTACAAATGGACTGCTTGACAATCATTTCAGGGCAAAGCATACTATCACACTTCACCATGAAGCCATCGTTAGCAGGTTGTAATAAAATGCCTGGTGCGACAGTAAGCAACGAGAAAGGAAACAAATATATCACTTATTATCAGTAACTACCGCTATAATCAATAAAAAAACATGCTTCTGATTATTCAATTGATCACGACAAACCTCTATGGAGGCCTTTTCAAAATCATATCCCCATGCTTCTCGTTGCTACTCGTATTTTTGTTGCACCAATGTTTAATAAGTCAATCTTGAAGACCATTTCTATTGGAATAAGATCGATCATCACTAGATAACCATCAATTTTCTACTTGGACTGGACTAATGTTTGCTTAATGAAGTATTTGAATGAATGGCCTCTGTATTATCTCAACAGACAATTAAACGTCCCAGGGAAAGGGTTATGTATATCTTTGGGTGCACAGGCACTAGAGTACCCCTCGCTGTCTAGCTGATGTTATCCAGAAGTGAACAGAGGACGTTCCGTCTTGGAACAATTAGACCACAAACGCTTTCAGGAGGACGTTCAATAGAGCGTCAAACCTGGTTTGGAATCATAGTAGTCCTTTTTGACTGGTTGCCTTCCCAAAAGTAGAGAGCCTAACCTGCCTTTCTGATTTACCCATATATAGGGGAGGAAAAAGGCATTGCTCAAGGCATCTGTGCGATCTTTTCTTTAGTCTTGTGCGTTTGATCTGCACCAACGTTAACACAGTGATTTTTTTAATGAACTTGATTATGCTGGACTACGTTTGGATAAACATCTAATCCAGGGATCACCTTTGCACAGTAGGTTTGTTTGATTGCCTTGCAGACGAATCCATCAGTTTTATCCTCATTGAGTGGCTTTTTGTCTAAGACCTAGTAATTATCAATCATTATGTAAGTTCGACCCACAGTTGTATTTAAGGACTATTTCAAGATGAGTTTAGTAAACATTGGTATCTAACGATGGTCTGCCTTATGTTATACTAAGCTAAAGTGGATGAATAAATGTAATATTTTAGGATTAAGATACTATATGTACACACAGTTGATATAATGGTAGAATATTGAATATTTTGAAAGAATCATTCAAGGCTTTTCATTTAAAATCTGATTTCCTGTTCAGATTCATTTGATTTTCTCAAACAGTTATTTGCCATTTATATTCGACCTATCAAATCCATCCAACCGAATGCAAGGAAATAGGATGTCTCAAAAAATGAAATTGAAGGCTTATATTATGCAAATCATTATATATATATATATATATATATATATATATATATATATATATATATATATATATATATATATATATGTATGTATGTATGTATATTCTGTTTTAGCCTGAACTCATAAATTTAAGATCTTGCTCAGAATTTTAATGACATGCTCATCTAAATAGACAAATATTTTCTCCTGACCACACACGCACGCACACACACACACACACACACACACACACACACACTTACACACATTTATACATGATTATAAATAATAGTATTTTTTAACAATTCTATTAAAAATAGCATCTTCAGCGTAGTGCTGCTCTTTAGATAGAGGTAAATCAAATAAACAGCTAGCCCAGGCGTCGCTGATTGGATTTCTGCAGCAGCCCATTTTCCTTCATTTGTTCATTCTACTTACACTGTCTTGGCCAAATGATATATTCACCGCGTATCAACAGGAGATTATTACAAACACAGTTTCAATATAATATAACGCAATTCATGATCATTCAATCGGATCATATTCCCATTCCTTAAAAACTTATGTGTATAGATACATTTGTGTGTGTTTTAAGCGCACGCAGGTGTGTGTGTGTGTGTGTGTGTGTGAGTGAGTCTAGAGAGAGTGAGAGACGGAAAGAAGGAGGGTTGAGACAGACGGACAGAGAAAGAAAAAAATTCATACACGGATATGGAGAGATAAAAGGTAAAGTTCATTGGTACGGAAAATGGCATAGGCAAAATGATTTCAAATTTCATCTTCGGCAGTAATAACTATGGGAAAGGTATAAATCCACATCTGTTATATTTCCATACGTTTGTTAAATACTATTCCTTCCTGGTGGAATAGTGCCAGGAATTCTCAGACGAGACACAATCCGCTTGTCTTGTAACTTCCTCAATATTGGAGGAATATATCTTGAATTAAGGTACCCCCCAAAGTGCAGAATACGTGAAAAAATCTTGGGTATTTGCTGCGCTCACGAGAAAGAAAATCCCTAAAGGGGATAACTATCGAATGCTGATTGTTGAGTTATCTCTCTTATTCCCATTTGTTAAGTTATTTACAAATGTGTTGAATCCTAGAGAATGTGGTCTTTTGAAATAAATACCTATTTTGGTCGCAACAAATCACACATTTTTTTGATTCAGTTCATTCCACAAATGATCAGACGATTGCTGGTTGAGATTTGAATTTGCTTTATTTCTATATTTCTTATTCACGATTCAAATCTCTCCGTCTATTTTTTTTTTGCTTGTTTATAAACAAAGCAAAATGAGTTAAGTGAAGGTCTTCCAAATCAATTATAGGCTCGATTTGAACTTAGGCTTTTCTTTCTAAAGTAAGTACAATTGAAGAATATTTCGGTATGCTCAAAGCATACTCTCACTTTCATTACGTCACAATAGAGAAGTATAAGAATAACCTTAATAACTGCTTTCATCCTCGATGGAGAAAACAGCTGATTTGATACAAGATATATGTAAGTCCATCGTGAGTGGTTATGTTTGAACGTTGCTCATATCCATCAGTATATTGCCAAAGGCGTTAGTGTGAGCTCGCTGACCGTACTCCACTAGTTTAATAAAGAGGTTCTGCTCGTGAATCACCGGAAATTCAGTTATCCAATATAACTGATCTGATTCGGAATGACCACAGCTAA
>OY735204.1:66518250-66520750 GCA_963457665.1 Thysanoteuthis rhombus | reverse complement strand
ACTCAATATCATGCATTTTGCTGCGCAAACTTTTCTGGCCGAATTCCGACATTCGTGGCACGTTCAATATGACATACACAGTTTGGAAACATTGTCACTATAGCTAACTTCTTTTCCGTAGAATTCAAAATCAGCTGTATCTTATGTACTTTCTCAACTAAGTGACTTTGAAAATTGCCAAGAAATCTAAAACATGAAAAGATGTTGCCACTCTTCTGTTGTTGAATACTTTTCATACAGACAGCATGTTAGGTAAAGTGCTTGTGCTTTTAAGTGTCATTCATATTGTATTAAGCCATGTACATGCAATAATAAAATCCATTACTGTTACAGGCAATATATGACGAATCATTATTTGAAATTAGCTTGATTCTAGGTGTTATCATAATTGCATATTTTCATGTCCTCATTTGACCATATGGACTGTTTACCAACATTTCCCTACTCTTGTAGGGTATAATTATGTATCTGAAGATGATCTTGCAAAGATCTGATGCCGTTATTGAGCTTCCTTTTGGAGTAATGAATGTTTAATGCATACGGAGGCGATTATGAAGGGCTCTTAGCTTGAGTAACAATTTCAGTCCCTTACCTAACCCACTTCAAAATATGTCAGCGTTATTTAGCCACTGTATCTGAAAAGGCTGGTCTTCAATATTGTATAGCGCCAACTTATATTACACTGATGGTTAGCAGGAATATTACCCCCTTTCTGACTTGAATTCTTCCATTAATAGATTTCTGAATCAACCTTTCGAACTTATTAATAATATTAGCCCCTGCCCCCACCGAAAAAGACCTCGTTGACCCCCAACGATAGAGTTCATGGCCCTTCATCCTTTAGATACGCGTACAAACAGATACTCACGTATGGAAGGATAATTTCTCATTCAAAGATTCTCACTAATGCAATGTGCCAAGAAATACACATGTCAAGCAAGAACAAATTTATCCCCTTCTAACCTAAATACTCCCATTAATCAATTCCTTAATCAACGTACGTTCCTCTAACATCTGATGAGTACATCAGCAGAGATTACTAAATGCTTAGCAGGTGATTTTCAGGGGGTCATGATACACATACTACCATTAAGTATACCATACGTATGATCTATTGACACAACGCTTCCCCGTATTCACTACTTCACAAATACCCGGTATCTTGAAGCACCTAAATCTTGATAGAGATTGAAATAGACATAACTTTGAAATAAAAAGTCTGATTTATTAATCAGACTCTTAATATTGTCTGTTTCCTCTCATTTCCTCGCAGGACCATTAATCCATGTCAATATATGCATCATAATCGAACACACTCGCACACGCACACACACACACACACACATATATATATATACACATACACATATATATATATATATATATATATATATATATATTATATATATATATATATATATATATATATATATATATATATATATATATATATATATATATATATATATATATATATATGTATATATATATATATATATATATATATGTTAGTGTGTTTCCTGAGGAAATTCGAGTATTTTATTACAAAAGTTTGTAAACCATATATAGACATGAAAGTGTCCCTCGGGGATGTCTAAATATTTTATTATTTTTGCAAGCATTACCTGATCAACATAATTTCAATAATCCCCCCTCCCACAGCGTAGAACACTCCATATCTCGCCTCTTAATACCTTCTATAAACTAGTTGCATCAAATACTGTCAAGAATATGGGTGGGCTTTATTTAAGAGAACCCTCCCGGAAAGACCCCCCCCCCACTTGATGACTCCAGGAATTGCAATAAGATAAAGGTAAAGGGTATTTCTTCCACAAGAATTGAAATATACAGATTTACCAACTATCTATTGTTTCGTTCCATGCCAAACCCTGATGACACTGAACAAGATCCAGAAAGAGTTCATCATACCAATAGTTGGATCACTATTTCATAATGGAAATTCTTTCTCTTAAAACTGATGTCACTCTGATCAAATTAGGACAAATAGTAAATGCCTGAATATTGATGCCAAGATTGCTCGAAGAAATGCCCGAAACTTTCGCATCAAACAGATAGTCACTTGAAGAAAATCTTTCTATTCTTCATCTATTAATAGCAATGTAAAGTTAATCGTTTTGCCCTAAATGGCCCAATCGCTTTGTCGTCCAGGAAAGTTTCTTCGTCTCCGGATGTATTCAAGTCACGTATCTTTTGCCAACTCCAGGTGGCTGGCAGACAAACAAAGACTTTGTTTTTTGATGCTCATTCTTATGATATCCCATCAGCCTCGTATCCAACCTTACATACAAATGAGAGACACACTGAAACCCTTTCGATAACTGAAAAAAAAGATCAACGACAGAGAATAATACAATCCCAAGACTTATGAAAAGAAATAAAGTTTCCTAATAATGTGAACAAATTGAGCCCAAGTCAAACAAGAATGACGATTTGAAAAGAGAATTTTCTCAGGTTCTCGGGTTATAACGCATAAATCCTT
>OY735204.1:66463250-66513250 GCA_963457665.1 Thysanoteuthis rhombus | reverse complement strand
CATAGTGTCTCTCTATTACGGTCATCGCGGCGAGAAATATCTTCTTAACCCATTCCAGTTGTTATGCAATCAAGCTCAGCATATAATCACTGGGGATCCATGTTGCAAGTCGTGATGTCCTCATGTTGTCTGACACAGGTTATCTTGCCCATTTCAATCTGTATTTTTTGACGTATTCTATGAAATCTCCGACTCATGATTTTTCTCCAATATACAGTTTCGTCTTGATATTTATCGATATGATGTTAAGCATGGCCTTTATCACCGTTTTTATCGTCTTTATCGAATCTTTTAATCGATAACTGAGGTATTCAACGTATGTTTTTCAACTCATCAGAAGATATCATGTAGTTATCAATCAGTCAAATAAAAGATTTAGTATGCAATATATATATATATATATATATATATATATATATTAGCATATATTAGCATATAATAGAATATATATATATATATATATATTTATACATATATATATATATATATATATATATATATATATATATATATATATATATATATATATATAATTAAGAGATGTTACAGCATGCCCGCCATGATATAAAAACCAATTCGACATGGGCACTGCCAAATGAAATTTGAGATATTTATTCAGACCTAGA
Source organism: Thysanoteuthis rhombus (assembly GCA_963457665.1). NCBI lineage: Eukaryota > Metazoa > Mollusca > Cephalopoda > Oegopsida > Thysanoteuthidae > Thysanoteuthis > Thysanoteuthis major. The sequence goes on along the minus strand of OY735204.1, from coordinate 66,512,624 downwards.
GGATCCTTTTTAGCAACTTACTTTTTGAATCCAAATGTTTCGATATTCAGAGAAATTTCAATGCGATGTGGCCTCATGATTTCAGACCATTTTTAGTATATATATTCATAAATTTGTCCGTAGTTTTCTGTCACATACATGAAAAACCCTTCCCCTTTGTATTATACGGTAATAGAACCCTACTTAAGCTACCCCAAATACCATCTAAGCATTTATGTTGTTTACACAATTTATTCCGAATAAATTTTTGCTTTCAAAGCTATGAGGAGGCCTGGCCCAACAAGTGACAGCTACTTGAGCGATTACACTTTTCAATATGAAATTTGAGTGGCGGTAAGTAGTGTCAATCTTTCCTTTCCCGTATTGTCAATTTCCCTACAACATTCTGTCGGATCAACATCCCTTTTCACCACATGAATGCGTGCGTGCGTGCGTGTCGGCATAGGAATCTGTGAAGAAGTCGATTATATCTAAATGTTTCCAATCTTTTAAATCCAACAAAGACGACCATAACAAATAAGAGGCACATGATCAACTTTGAAAGAAAAAACAGAACAAAAGGAAAGAAGGAGAACAAATTTTTGCTAAGGTGGAAGGACAATAGGAGTTAAGGCACAAAGCCGAAGGACGGAGTGATAACATATAGTAAAAGAATCTGGAAAGGGGATGGATGAATTTAAATGAAAACAAAGAACAGTTCAGGAAAAAAAACAGCACACAAAAAGTACAAACATTTATATGATCAGGTTGGAGCGACAATTTATTAGGAACTATGCAATTGATTTAGGTTTGAGCATACAAAAGGTAACACATGAAACTATTACGAAGAAAAAACCGTAAAGCTAATCTTGCCCAAAAATGCACCCAATAAAAGCCAAGATGGACTGCTTCCAAAGAAATGAAATAATGCTATGTGGTTGCCATGGCTGTTTTTTCGGGGAGTCACAGAAAAAAACCCTGAAGAATAGAGAGAAAAGCACTAGGGTTTCGTACGTGCCTTTAAAGTTATGAAACATGGGAGTAAACTTAATGCCTATGATTATTGTTAAACTATAACACAATACCTAGAACTATTGATTCGAAAAATCTAGAATCTGAGGCAGAATTGGGAAAAAATATCAGACAACAATATTAGTGATATTTTTGCGGATACTGAGCAAAATGCCAGAGAGTAAAGTAGATTTGTTGTCACTTTACCTCTAGAGATGGCAATCTAAAAACCTCGACTGGAAAACCCAGATATTGTGACGATACGTGTACAAGGCGCTTTTGCATGAGCTTTGATTATTCAGAAACTAATGCTGAAATCTATTGGACGAAATGAAACCCATTCAAAAGGAACCGAACTCGAATATATTAGCCAAAGCTATATTCATTGTTTCACGATGGTTGGTCAGTAAGTTCTGAGCCAGATGTGTAAATATTAGCTAAATTTTAATTTGAAATTTACTCTGTATTGTGTTTGTTCTATGTGATTATTATCCAAGGCTGATATGCATGCAATTACAAGGAATATGACAAAGTTTCAAAATAACCGTGTAAAATGTATGTTTTTCACTAGCCTGAAAGCTTATTAATGCACCTACGTGAAGTCTAATTTTAACAGTAAGTTCTTTTATTTTTAATCTATGTATCTCTACTGAAAACATGAGGCTCCTATACTAAAATATGTTTCTTCCTTCAAAAATACATTCATTCATTGTTTAGTTGAATTTGTTTAAACTTTTGAGTACCTTTATTTGAATGATAAATATTATGAGCTTAATTGATTTTGACGGAAAATGTTGGGTTAGAACTTTGTAAGTGTTGAAAACCGTTTTTTCCTTTACTTTTCGCCCACCTTAACAGACGAAGATCTGTTCCCAAAAGGCAAACAAAGAAAATATGTCTCCTGTGAAAGAGCGGGAGAAGCACAGCGAATGGTTGATGAAATGGAAAAATACAACAGATTCTCAAATCAGCAAAAAGTTGAAAATGCTACGATCAATGTGGTCTAGACAATTGCTGCATAGGATGACATAAGCAAAAACACCAATGGTTTTTTGTATGGTTTCAGATATAAGTGAGTGTTTCTGTTAGATTAGAGGTTGGATAGAGCAAGGATGTTATTAAGCAATTAAACAATCATGACCTTTCAAGAGAACAGGCCACAGTGATAGAGCCCAAAGAAAAATAGCTTGGCATCAGCTTGACTGCATGGTCTCTAAGAAGGGGGCCAGCTTTAGCATCAAACCCCATTTGATGGTTTCATCTCCCTGGTCTTGAATCAGGGTTAACTCTCTCCTTGACATGTTGCCAACCATGGCTATTGAGTCCAGTCTGCATTGCTATTTACTCATACCTGGTAGAGGTGGTTGTTTTATTTCCAGAGGACATTTGTACGAAGCAAAGGCAAACTGTTTATGTCTGAGTTTGAAACTAGTCTGCTGATTCCATTGTCAATGGTGTTAATCGTTAGGCCGCTTCTGGAGTGTTTGTAACAATATTTACAAATGATAGATTGTGTAATACAATACTGCCGATCATTTTGTCCGGTCGTGTTCTCCATTATTAATACATATTTTCTGTGTCTTTTTACGTAATGGTATCCATGGGAATACATATTGAAGAATAGCACCTACATCTCGAATATAGGTAAATGTGGATGCAAATAAAAGTACGTTAAAAACACTTATACTTGAATAAGACTGTGAATGTAAAATGTCGGTACGTTTGAATGAAAGGACTTCACTTTTTTCGATAAGACTACATATAACAGGAGAGATAGTGATAGAATTTGGTATGCTGTACAAAACAAAACGAAACTTACATCAATATTTAACAACAAGCTCCACTTACGCAAGATCTTAGTTAGCAGTCGAGGGATTGCTTTTTTTTTTTTTGTTATGGAGCTTTGAAAAAAAAAAGACTATTAAAGTAACTCTTCTGCAGCACTGTTCAACACAAAGTTGATTGTTTTCAATAATGATAATGCTAGCTAACTAGTTGGTACGTTTAGATATCTTACTGGATTCTCTCAACCAATCCAACTCAACCCTCCAAGATTAATGTTAAATCAAATCACTGAGAAACTTTCTTGATTGCACGATCTTTAGAACTAAAGTTCAATTCATCAAGATCTTATTTCTTTTCCTCCAGAATCTAAAATTCTTTCTCTCCAGAATCTGAGATTCTTTCATCAAAAAATACTTGGTTTTATGGTGAACTTTAACTAGGTATGAAGACTATGGACACAGATTTCACAGTAGAATCAGCAGCACAGAAATTTCAAATCTGGCAAAGATCAACATGTTTTTTGATTTTAAGACGAATATTCCATTGCAAAAAAGAGCTTCGGTTTGGCTGCATGAACATCCGTACATTTTGCTTACAATCAACTAAAATGGTTCGGATCTATTTTTGTATTTCTTTGGTTACATTTTGTTGCTTCCCGTACCTTTTTATTTCTACATGATTTTTTTAAATTTTCGTTTTATGGCTATTGTGAGTAGCAATTAGTCATTCTTCTCTCAATCTCTCTCTCTCTCTCTCTCACACACACACACACACACACACACAATCTGTCTGTCTGTCTGTCTCTCTCTCTCTCTAACATACACACACAATCTCATTCACAAATTCCCTTGGTAGCAATATATTTCAGCTGGAAGCACAGTTGCATATCCGGTTCTGCCGGATGTCCTCAGCTCACATAAGATGTTACTGTCTGCTTAAGAGGATCATTATAAGCTGAAATAAAACTCGTTATATATATATATACATATGTATGTGTATACAGATTAATGGTTAATCCTAAAGCATGTGAGTAATATGACAATAGCGTATGATATATATATATATATATATATATATATATATATATATATATATATATATATATATATATATATATATATATATATATATATATATATATTAAAAATCACATAAACTGAATCTTAAAGATATACATATAAGCGTGTGTGAATTTATCTGTGTATGTGTCTGTATGTGTGCGTGTGTATGTTGTGTTTGTATGAGAGAGAGGGAGGGGGCACAAGCGTGTGCAGGCTTGTATCATACAAATCTCGACATAAGTAAGATGTCATGACTACCCAATAATGCCATAAAGAACACTCAAAGACACCCAGCGGAAACCTGAAAATTTAGTTAGTACGTAGTTTTACGTATACTATGTTTTATCATAGACTCATATAACCATGATTTACTTTATAATCCATAAATTTGACACAAAATAGGATTGCGAACAATAGGTTATTGTATAGTAAAACAATAATAACGATATGTTGTAGTGATAGTCATATGACGGCTAGATGATTCGTTCTTGTAATAGAATTTACCAACACTAATCATACGATTTTTCTTGGGATGTCTATTGCCAACGACAGGGGTTGAAAGGCTGATGGTGATGATGAATAAAAATTTTATCACAGTCACTTTCCGGGGGATCGACCAATCAAAATTAATGATGCATTAAGATTTTTATGATTCCTTTATATTCGGCAGCTAACGACAGAGAAAGAAGAAGAGAGTAGAGAAAATAACGTGCGAAAAGAGCAAATTTATCACCTTTGCTATATGCTAAACATTTTTTTCTGGGGGCCAGATATGCTCTGTCAATCATACAAGTCCCGAGTAGATTTCATGTCCAGGACAAACAACTAATTACGGTAACGAAGCAAAATATTTTTTGATAGATAAAGCATACTTCATGGGATACACTGACCGTCCATTGATTCTGAGGGCCATTGAGCCTGGAATATCAAGGACATATGGGAGCATGTAAGCCATAAAATATTACGGTACTTTTAGCTGAAACACGGCGTGGTTCTGATAATGTATTTTATGTTATCATTCAAATATTTAATTAAAGCAATCCATTATAATTCAGAGATAAGTTCCAAAACTCAATTTGAGCTAAGAATGTCCTCACGATATATTCAAGAAACATCAGTAGTTGAACGTAAGTGAGTAGGCTGAAGACATAGCATATATTATCTTCAAGAAAAGTAAGGAGCAGCTCTTTTCAATTTGTTTGATTTTCAACCTAAAATATTGCATCAATCATAGGTGCTAAAACTTCGTCTCCGACAGTTCAGATCTATTTCTTGTTTTTCAGTACATACCTATCTAGGCGAGGTAATATCACTTTATGTATAGATTTCAATTTATCTATCCATCTACCTGCTTGAGATTTCCATCCCCTAACATGTTTCAAATTATGAGAATATGATGGAAAATGGGATTTCTCTCATCAGGTAATTCTGAACTTTAGTTGTTTCCATGAGAGGATTATTAAAGAGTAATAATCACAAAATATCTGAATATAATATTCAATCTACCAGAAGATCTAAGTCAGCAATCACGAGGGAGATTTCCCATCTGAAGGTTATCCAAAAGACCATCATTAACACGCTATGCAAAGAATGAAAGGCAAAAACAAGAATGATAAAAAAGCTAGTTGTTACCAGAGTTCTGTGTCGAAGTATCTCAAAGCTTCTTTTCTTTGTCTCTCTTTTACTGCTTCTTCAATTCTGTGTCTTTGATAATTATCAAGATGATAAGAATAATTATTTTCAATTATGTTGTATTTATCACCTTCCGTCTGCCAATTATTTAAGACATGAACTTCACAGAATGTATGAAAACCCATTAGAAATCTGCTGGGGGAGAATAAGAAAAGGGATAAACCATTTTATACCAAAACCGTCATGCAAAATCCGATCCCATAAGAGGAAACACAAAAATTATTTCATGATTTTAGGATATGATACCGTCTTTTATCCTTACGAACAAAGAAAACTACCGACTATTCACTGTTTGATCTTCACTTAGCATCGTATTAAAGTTTAAGGCGTTGGGACTACTTTAAATTATTTCAGTACCAACTGACGGTACGTGAACTGTTTTCTTAGCAGGGCAAATGCCTAAGCAGACTTGATAAATTGTATGCATATTTTTTCTTTGTAGCTGATCATAAGTGCAGGAGTTTAATAAAAAAAATGTTTGAATGAACTGCATTAGAAAGGCGGGAATTGAAACTGATAATAATATTATTGATTTGCTTTTTGTGTTTAGCTTTGTTTTCTTTATTCATATGAGAAGTTGAAATATTTTCAACCACCTCAGGGTTAGGGAGAAATAATTTAGCGTCGGCCATTTTCTTTTTTCTGTTTTTTCCCCAATATTGTTTCTGATATCTGTTTTTTTTTCTTCTGCAAGGTAACCAGATCTTTGGCGGATTGCAAAGGTGCCAAGGTAAAAAAAAATTAGAAAAATGATATATTCGCCTTTCGCTTGGAAACAAAAAAAAGCAATCAAAAATTTCATATATACATATATATATATATATATATATATATATATATATATGCTTACTTACATTGGCCTGTATATATATATATTCAAAGTTAATATTCTCTTTTCAGTTTCTTCCTAAAGGAATTTCATGTTGCAATCTGTAGTAGAATCTTGCCAATATATAATGCATGGACTCTTCCTTTTACAGATATACCCCATATGTATATATATATATATATATATATATATATATATATATATATATATATATATATATATTGTGGTACTCATAAGTATTTGAACAAAATGACATTTTACTGGTTTTGAAAGTTGATAAAGAAACATAAAGGATGGACAGTATTTTAAGGCAATCAACAAAATTAGACATTCATTTGGATTTGTTTTGTGGTTTCGAATTCCAAGAAAATGATGTTTATAATAGAATCAAATTGTCATGAGAGAGAAAAAAATCCTATCATCTTTTTCATAATAGATCAAGGAGAATAAAAAGGCAAACTCACATTGCTATTTCAAACAGTCACCAAACATGCTAATTTGGATCCCCAATGCTCAAAATCCTTCATTGCACTCACTATCTAATGTAATGAATAGCAGATATCGTGCTTTTTCAAATACGAATGTTTATATTTCCTTTAACAGGCAAAGGAGCCTAATCTGACGAGCTACTTTGCTCATAACTGAAAGATTTTCTTTTTTCACGCATGCAAGATTGTAGCATAAATATTCAGTTTCAAAACATATTCATACGAAAAAAGTAAGCCCAACTGAGTGTAAGTGTAAATTCAAACAGGCAGGTATGTTGTGCGAATATCCTGTTTCATAACATTTATACGAAAAGAAATCAAGTTAAATTCGGTTAAAAGCCCGAGAGAGACTTAAAACAGGTTTTTCACTTGAATCTCATTTACACAACCAATATATATATATATATATATATATATATATATATATATATGTGTGTGTGTGTGTGTGTATATATATATATATATATATATGTATATATCAAAATCTATCATTTTTCCCTCATCATCAGGTATCATAATTATCTTTATATAATTTTCCTTGGATGAAAAGTCACGTTTAAATCACTCCCCCCAATACCATTAATCACTCTGAAAATGTCTTTTGACGTACGTCGTTGGACAGAGACCTTCTCTTCGATTTGCCACGATTCTCTATCATCGGTGTTGCGTAGATAGTATTTTCTAGTCCATCTCTCTACCTTGTATCTAGTTGGCTTAGGTTTCGAATGTGATCCATGGGGATCCATGTTGTGAGTCGTGATGTCCATCAGTTGTCTGCCATTCTGGCAACATGGCTTGCCTATCGCCATTTAAGTTTTCTAATAGTTTTTATGGTGTGTCAGACTCCCATTTTCTTCCTGATATACTGTGATGTGTTAGGATCTTACCGCGTAAGGTTGAGCATCCATTTCTTTACTCTCCCGCCAGAGCACAACGCAACACAAGGTCAGGGGCTTCACGTGGAGAAAAAGGAGCAACCATCAAAAATAGCTCCAGCCGACGTGACTTTGGTTGCTAAGCAACCGTGGTTGCTAAAGCAACTGCAGTCACAAAAGCGTAAGGACGAGGCCGACCTGTCCCTTGAAGTGCAATGGGAATATGCTGCCCCTTGGCAACAGATCTTCCACAGCTTGGCTGAGGAAAAGTGGGAGGGCCCAAGGACGAGTCCAATTGCTCCCAATGTGCGAATCAATGACTTCGGTCCTGTCGTGGAACAGATACTACACTTTAATCCATGCCGAGAGGCCAGAGAAGGGGAGAGCAAAAGGCTACACAAAGTCAGGGCTTTACGCTGGGAAAATAGGATCTACCTATGAATAATAGATCTAGCCGACACGACTTTGGTTACAAAGCAGTCGTGGTTGCTAAAGCAACAGCAGTCACGAATGCGTCTTTTTAGGATCATTGGGATCGTCTGGTTATTGAAAGTTGAGCTTGCTCTGCCGAAGATTTGCCATCCTAGAGTAATTCTTAGCTCAATTTCCTCTTCTTTAGGGGATCTCATGGAGATTCATCGTCCAAGGTAGATGTAGTGGTCTACCTTCTTCAATCTTGACAGTCATGTTCTTTTTCTTCGTGCAATGGTTGGACATGTCGTCTGAAAATCTTAGTTTGCTCAGATATTTGCCGTCCATTTTGATTCCTCCATTACCCCATTCCAGGATTCGGAGGATCATCTCGAGAGTTGGATGTAAAGAGTTTTGGTTAGCTGATATCACCATACCTAACTCCGTTTAGAGCTGGAAGGGTTTAAAATCCTTATGTAGACTGATCGAGGAGTTGCTTGTTATTGCATACCTACAAAATTCCTCATAATAAGGTGAATAAATTAAATGTTTTACTGAGAACTGAAAAACAACTGATTTGTTTTTAGTTAATGGATTGGAGGGTCGAAAAGAATGATATTGAATCTGCAGAAAAAGGATAAGATGTTTGGTGGGGTACTTAAACATGTTTAGTGAATATATATATATATATACCTCCAGACGCAGGGCACTCTATCACATTTGGTTAACTGGTTACTTACCTGCCATACATCTTCTGCAGTAGACTTCGATTGTACAGTTCTTGAGTGATGGCCGTATCTTTGTATAAGAAGTGTATATTAAACATCTGTGACTCAACCAAGATAGCATCGATCATTGACCGCTGTAGCCGACATGGACTGGCGATTGCTGTTACTCTTTATTCTTGTTCTCAGAATAGTCCTCTATTTATATATTTCATGCAACAATGATCACGGAGCCATGAACTTCTATGCATGTTACAATTCTGTGGACACTATGATACGTATCACACCTCCAGATACTCTTATGCTCCTAGATGGGGCTGATATTGAACAAATGCTGACAGAATTAACCATCAAAATACCATGACCTCAGCTTCGGACTGGCAAACCTGCTCGGTACACTAATGAGTTTGTTTGATGTATTATTCCATTTCCGCCCCCGTAACACACACATACACACACATTCATACGTGTATACATATATGCATATATGAAAAGTATCTATTACTTGAAATTGATGAAATGATTACACTGTTCAATGTTCGATCTATGTGATATAAAAAAAGCTTTAAGTTAATAGCATTGACAAGAAATCATTAAAAATAAATATTTATTTTCTGAAATTAATATCTTTTCCATGTAATATAGCATTAATCTTATAAATGTGTGTGATTTGGCAGGTATGTGTATGTGTGCCCGTGTGCAGATTAGCAGGTAAGATGGATTTAGTGTGGCAAAAATGCAAGTGGTTGAAACAGAGGGTTAAAAGATTGTGCTGTGTCAATTTTCAAATAAGAAATGTAGCTCGCTATCTGTCTTCAAAAACCACCTTGAGATCAACTATGATTATTGGTGACAATGGGAAATACGACAACATTATCAAACAAGTAATGCTCAAAATACACACACAAACGCTTATATATAAATGTGTGTATGTGTATGTGCGCGTGTATGTGTGTGTATATATGAGTGATTAATTACATGAATTGCACACTTCAGCATGGCCTATTGTTTCAATGCGATTGCGTATGACCAAGTGTACAGATTTTCATTATAATACACCTAGATCGTATTTTTTATTAATTTATTTATTCAATCTTAATTCTTTGCTTGTTATATTGTCAAATTATTTTCATTCCTAATTGTTGATTTGTTTTTTAGTTTTAGATATGGCGAGTAAATTTGTGTCGTTGTTAGCTCAACACTTGATGAGATGCTATCGCAACGAAGCGGTAGGCCAGGTTGTGGTGCGCGATTTAATAATTATTAGAAACTCTGATTCATTGATCTTTTATGTATCTTCAATGATCATTTTCTAAAATATGGAACAATATGTATTTCCTATAAATACGAGAAAATAAACAATATTTGTACGTGAGCTATTTTGGATGACACAAACTATGTATATATTGTCAGTGGGAGATTCTGCCCTATTGCCCGTCCACTTCTGCGTAGGGATATCGAGTCTATAGCTACACTGAGTTGTAATACGATGAAATAGCTGGCTGTGGATGTTAAAATTAATAATATATATATATATATATATATATATATATATATATATATATAGATAGATAGATAGATAGATAGATAGATAGATAGATAAATAGATAGATAGATAGATAGATAGATAGATAGATAGATAGATATACGTGTGTGTGTGTGTGTGTATATATATATATATATATATATATATATATATATAAATATATATATATATATATATATATATATATATGAGTGTGTGTGTGATACTTGAATTTCGAGAGATATAGGGCGGGTTTCCAAGATGTCTCGAGTGCCAACATAAAACGAAATGATGGAAAATAAATAGGACTAAGTAGTAGTTTGTAGCGTTGCGATTCAATCCTTATTCATTGGCCAGAGCAGATCGCGAAAATCAGTGTTTGAACATACATAGAATACATTTAAAAAAAAGTTATCGTTTGGTCTGGAAACGCTTAAAAATATTTCCCCTGTATAAATTATTGTTTATTGCTTTTTCGATTGACGCCATTCCTGACAGCAAAGCGGGTGACTTGTACTAATGTAGGTCTAGGTAAAAGCGATTTATCGTAAAGCGAACATTTGAATGGCAATGGATTCAAACATTTTACACATTTACACATATACACAAATACGCATACAGATATATATATATATATATATATATATATATATATATATATATATATATATATATATCAATTAGTGTTGTTATGGTTGTGTTTGGGTGAGGCCATCTTTTTAATGATTATTTCAGTGTAATATCCTGAAACCCGCTTGGAATTATGTTGCCTTTGCTCGTCCTTCAGAGGAAAAAAATCGCAGCTTCCCAAATAAATAAAACATATTCCCCGAGAGAATCTCCAAAAACTAATTTCAAACAGTCACATTCAACTGAGATCGAATGAAGTTCAAACAAATTGTTTTTGATAACATTCCATACAAAACCCAGAAAATCAACTCGGATTTTTGTCAATACTTGTTCAAAATAAGCGTCCAGAGTGATTTTCCCATGATTCTTTTTCGGGGGGGGGATTTATTTGTCTCCTGGCTTACTGTTTGCAGACACCGACATTCCTACTTCCCTGTGTCTACAAATCTCGGCTTTGTCGGAGAAATAAATCTGTTTTGAAACGAATGAATCTGTATGCTGTTATTTCAACCAATAAGGAACAAGTTTCATTGTGCTTTTAAAAGAAAAGGGGACAGATAGAACAAGCGCCTCCACGGTTGTTTATTCGAGTATGAAAGAGATGTTTATCAAGAGAAAGCTTGTAACAAATCCACAATAATGGAACAGCCAGTAAGTATCGAAATCCCAACGATTACAAATAGTTAGAATAAAAAACATGCAAAATATTAGCCCACGGTGAACCCTCCTAGTCTGACTATGTTTTTTCAGATTGGATATATTAAAACATAAAAATTTAGACTAGTTTATTTACCACAACTAAACAATGATTTAAACTTTTTAATAAAAGAAAAGCTATTTTGATATTCTTTGTAGATTACTTATACCCTAATAATCTATCCTAGCTCGCCATATTTTGAACGTAAATAAAAGAAATTTAAATTACATTTGCTTTGACTAACTAATCCTAATCAAAACTCTGACCATCGGAACTGTTCAGCTCAGCTGGAAAATTTGAGCCAATGTAGCTTATAATTTAGGACACATTTAGTGAATGGCACTTCAAAAAATACTTTAATCAATTTATCTATGCTAATAGTGTTTGTGATGATGATGATGATGATGATGATGATGATGATGATGATGATTGTGATATCATAGAATAACTCGCCAAATATTTTCCATGACTTATATTGCTCCAACAAGTATAAAACAAAACAAAATATGGTTCTTCGGAATAACCATCTGCATAAAAGATGCAATTAATCTAAAATTCAAGATGACATTCATGACTTGTATTGAAATTGTAATTATAATGTTATAATTATGTTGCGCAAAGTAGCCTTATATCAATGGTCTCAGTGTCAAATAACCCCTTTTCAGGGTGTAGAGTTTTTAATTTGGAACTTTTGAAAGAAACTTCCACTTATCTAATAGTTCGGGATGACCCCCATTTGTTGGATCAAATGCTGGTGAATACATCAGAACTAACGTCGCTGTGTAGATAGAGCTGGTCAGAGGCATCTGAGGGGTACTATGAACCCTTTTGGACATAACCACCATATGCAAGTGAGTCCAGCTATGTCTACTACAAATGCAAGAGCGGGTTGTGTTCTTGTTAGTGAAAGTATTATAAAACTTCTGTACAGAAAGCACATTCCCCTGTTACTGTGAAGCGGTTAGGGGTGATAAATAGATTTTTCTGCACAATACTCTTGTTCAGATTGGGTTTGCAACGAAAGGACGGATGTTGTCATGGTTCAAAATGACCATTCAAGTTCCTTGCTCTGAAGAAATGTCCCTTCCTCCTCCAATGGGGTGTTCAATTTGTCAATCATGGAGCTGCATTGAACAGATTCCATCAGCTGATCCTAAAAAATGTCATTCGAATGAAACCAAACGCAGAGAAAAACTTACTCCCCTGAATATATTCTGTTCAGGCTGTCATGTCGACGGGAATACTAGATCTATCCATGAAGTCATTAGTTTTTTATAATTGTGCAACCGTAGCCAGCACAGATGGCAAAGGGTTTTATCCTATTTTATATGTTCATGCCTTTTTTTCTTCATGTGTTTCTTTGTGTTCCATCGCAGCTGGCCACACCTTTTTGTCGACAAACATGGATATTAGCATTATTCCTCACCCGAGCCTATTCTAATTTTTTTTCTAAAGTCTTTTTGACCTTTCTGGGACTTTATTTTTACAGCTTATCAATAAGATCTCGATTCTCTTGAATCTAGATTTCCTAGATGTTTGTTTCACTTCATCTTAGATGTTTTACCAATGGATAACGCCAGTGATGACATAAACAGAATTCAGTGTGACCATGATAATTCTTTGCTTATATTTTCCCCATGACTTGACATGATAGCAAACCTGAATCCATTTTCCAAGGTGGATGTCTATCATGTACGAAATTTTTTTTTAGAATTCAGTGTCAAGCATGAAAACAAACTTCTGAACGCTGACCAATGTTTGTTTCCGTAAGTTCGCTATGAATTAATTTCCCAACGACTTAATATTTCCCAAAAGCTTATAAATGATGATTAAAAAACCAAGTAAAACTTGGAATTCACTTTCATATTTTTAGTAATGCTGGGTGAAAGATTGCGCTGACAACTTTTGCACCAACCCTATAGAGCAGCTTTCGTAATCAGGTCCTTTTGAGCATAGTTGACTTTCCGTCTGTTTGGAAAGAGAGTTGTATTTGATTCGGTCTGCAAACAATTTAAATGCTTTCAGCTGGTGATAGGACAAGTTCGTGCCCGCAAAAAAAAAAAAAAAAAAAAATTAAAAAATAATCGCCACATGACGCAAATAATCGAAAGTTGATTTTCTTTTCTTAGGTGAAGGTTATTGTCACCATCCCATTTAGAGCAAAAAGGCATGGTTACAACCAGCGGATTCTTTTCAGAAAAACAGTCAGACAGAGAGAAACATGGACAGTAATATATAACATCTTCAAAAAGCCCAAACGTTTAATTATGTCGCTTAAAACGTGAAGCTCATATAAATCAAACATACACACGCACACACATACTAACAAACAAACAAACAAACAAACAAACAAACAAGTTTCATTGGTTAACAATGGTTGCCAATGAAAACTTGCCGGCCATTAGGAATATATTAGTGGTTAAGATGTGCTCGATTTACCCAGAAGTCATGGTATGAAATTCGACGGTAAATTTGACGGTTTAATGAAAAATCAGAGTCATGAGTTCTTACCGTAGAGTGATGATTAACAAGCTGTTCAATTTAGATTAGTGCTAGTGAGATGGAAGTAAACTCCATTGGGCAACTCACTTTGGTGTTCCTGTACTAGACTTAGATGATAGATGGGTTGATTTTTATGTCTTGATAATCTAATAAATCTATATCTTCTTTTCAAATATTTACATAGATCAATATTCAGCGTAATGAAGGGAAAAGCGTATATTTTATGCGTCGAATATCCATTCATAAAATTATCTCCTTTCTTCTGGATGCACATAGCTATGCGCTACTCCATTTTCCCCAAAGATTAGGCATTTTACAATAAAACAGTCGGATAGAATTTAAACATTTCAGTTACTATTCCCTTGCATATATATATATATATATATATATATATATACTTACTCACCTATTCACGTACTTGATAATATATCAAACTATGACTTGGGCGTCATTGCGATGAAAACAAATATTTAAATTTGTAAAGATATCCGACTTAATTTTCCTGCAATATGTCTGGGGTAGGGGTGAAGATTTCTAACAGCATCAAGATGGCTGTTTATCCATCTTAACCTTGTTGGACACATGGCCACACTAATTATGCCCAAAGTGAATACTTGAATCACTGCACGAGCGAATTGGTCCATCTGATTAGCTTGATAATAATTGTACCATTAATTTCAACCTGGTGAATTAATTAATTCATACGTCTTGCTGAAAGACTCAATCGTGAACTCACCAGTGAAAATCGAAATTATTGCACCAAAGAAATGGTCTATGAAAATACCTTGTAAAACACTGCGCTACGGGAGGTGCCTCCACAGTAACAGTGAGTAAGTTTTCCATTGAGGTCGACTCATTACAATCTTCAAGACAGAAGTCATTGGAACAACCAACCAGTCAAAGTTTTATCATCATCTCGAAGACATCAAACGAAACAGTCGTTCTTCGTTCTTTTCAGTGGTTTGATGTGACTGTGTTCGGGGCATCTTTTCTCAAGACTTACTTCTTCATCTTTCGCTTATATGTCTATTCTCGTTCAGAAGTTCATTTCTCAGGAACACTCTCAGACACGTCAATTCGGATTGGAATCGGTCCATTTTCCCTGGCAGATTGGCAGTCCTTTAGTTTTGTTTACAAGCAACGACTTCATCCCGTCTCCAAGATTTAGAAGATAAAAATTCCAAGGCGAACAAAAAATGAAAAATGAACCATTTATAATTTACATACTTTCAAGGCAGAAAACCTTGGAGGTGAGGAGACATTCATATGTGAATGAGTAATTGTTTTCTTGGTTTTCCTAATTCCAGAGAAAGGTTTTTTAATTCATTTTCTTCTATTTTCTCGACTTCGAAAATCTAATGTTGTGAAGAGATAAGAAGACAACTGCTCATTGGTGGAATGTGAATTGTTGGTAGGAAAGAATGTTAGAATGAAGGAACGGTTGTGTGCTTGCTTTGACTAAATGTCGATTCGGGTGTATGGAGAGATGTTTGAAAGTAATGAAAACGTGTGTACCTGGTTCACAGAAATTAGAAATTCATATGAACAAAATGGAATAACGTGCTCTTGGTCTGATTTTGGACACCGGAAGGATTTATCATCTGTGTGTGTGGAAGGATATGAAAGCTTGGACATGTGTTTATATGTGTTTATATATATATATATATATATATATATATATATATATATATATATCGATATAGATCCGTAAATAAACTGTGTAGATCATACATATATAATTACCAATTTCTATGTATTCTTTTGATCTTGAACATTTATCTTATTGATTGTATCAGTATAAATGTCTCTATATCTATAGAAGTATATATATATATATATATATATATATATATATATATATATATATATATATATATATATACGTTGCAAACTGCATGCGTTTATGCATAATATAGGTTATAATGAATAGATCAGTACAGTTTTGCATAATATTGATTTCAAATAAGCATTCAAATTGTGTATTGTTTATATATATATATATATATATATATATATATATATATATATATATATATATATATGTTGTCTATGAAGTAAATATAAGTATGTAAACCATCTATTTTCGTCTGCACAGCCAGGAATATTTGTGTGTATGTATACAATCAATTACAATATATGTATAATGTATGCATGACATATGTGACCTTTTATAAGTTTGAGTAATGTGTTGATTCAATCATATAAGTGTGCATATAAAATGTTCATGTTTTCGGACATATTTTTCTATATTATTCGTAGATCTATGAGTTTCAAATGATATACTTCCTATGTGTGTGTGAGTGTCATTAATTCAAAAACGTATAAAATACGTATATCAGTGTATTTATACATATTCTACTGGTGTATGTGTCATCTAGGTGTACATTTTTATCAATCAATCTATATACGTTTATATCCCCACGTCAGCTTACAAAAAGTGGGTTAGTTTAGAGCATATATATTGTCGATTATGCTGAACATATCATGTGCATACCATTGATTAAAAAAAGCACGCACATGTACATATATATATATATATATATATATAGTTATGTTAGTCCGACTGTCACATTTTATCAATTAGTACATAGCTTCACTGTTAAATATGCATATGTGCATGTCATAGGTGTTTGCGTATTGTTATAAGGTTATAATTCATACATCGTTAGTTTGTGTGATTTAATTTCATGTGTTTCGAGGTTTGGTAGTCATTGAATGGAAAACGTATATGTGCATATATGCGTATGTGAATAGAAAATAAGGGATAAATACCGAGTCGTAGAAGGTTAGCAGAGAAGCACTGCTTTACTTGAGTCATTTGTGCTGTTTGATGATGAGTCTAGCAGAATATTTCAGCTGTTTCTGCACATTTTCTCCTTCGTATTGTTGATTTTCATATTTCAAAATGCAATTGAGTCACAAGTTTGATTTCCTACCCGATGCAATTATATGGGCGGATAGTGCATTGGATAGACCGTTGGTTCTGGATCCTCTTCTGTGTCATTAGATATCTTTCTTTTTTGGTCTTGAGGTTTCTCAAATGTACAATTTTCAACAATTTTGTCAGGGGATTGCTTAGTTAATTTTATGGGGGTATTTTTGGCTTAAGCTTTTGATTGTTTCGAAACGTTTGTGGTGATGTAAAGGTTTTGGTTTTTGATTTTCTTGCCGATTGTTATGGATTGTAGGTTGATGTGTTCTGACATGCATCTGTTTGGTGATGTCGTGGGGTCATTTTTCTCCTTTTTTACAGGTGTATTGTATTTTGAGTACTGTGTATATGATTAGCTTATTGAAGATTCTTAATTATGTGTTCTTTTGTAATTTTCTTTAGTGGACTGGAGTATCCTAAAAGCTCTTAGTAAAATCTAATACAAGTTCCCGATATAATTCTGGTATGAGGGTGTGAGTCAAAATTGATTAAGTCGTTTCCTTTGAAGATATACCTTTTATGCCAAGTTAGGGTGGTTGTTTGTTCTATGTAGGAGATCAAGTTGGGGACAGTGTCATTGTCTTCCAATTCAAATCTAAAACCAATGGTGCATTCAATAGAGTTTATTTTTTTGGTGTTAGGAAGGATACGTTCATTTCGTTGGGGTATATTAATTGACCGTTATTTACATACTGGTAGTGTTATGCATCTTCAGCTATGATGTAGTTGAAAGGGCCAGATTCAAAAAATTTTGAAAAGCAGGATACGAGTACTCTACCCAACGGAGAGCTCATGGGTAGATCGATAGCTTTCCGGTAAAAAAAGAGTTCTAGTCATCCCCTATGGAACAAAGTCGAAACAATAGGCAGAAAAATATTGAAAAAAATTGATTGAATGTATCATTGCACATGCTCTGATCAAGTAATCCAATTAGTAACCCAATAATAGATATCATCGTCACGTGGGAGCCTTAATCATTAAATGAAATACATTAGATTTAAGGTTTAAAAATCAATACCTGTGTCTCTGGTGGATAGAAGCGATAGTATTGCTCATGTAGTTAATCGAATGTCGCAAGTTCAATGTCTTGAACGGGTGTTGCAGAATGCATAAGGACAAAAACGACTGAAAATATATCCCACTAATAAGCAATCATTGTGATTTTTATTCATGGGTGGGGTTTCATCCTTGTGTGTATGAGCATATCAGTGGCAAAAATGATTCGTTTCTTCTGTATTATCAAAGCATATTCACCAATTACAATAATTAAACTGATAGAAGATCCACAAACATGAAGTCACCCCTTTTATACCAATAGCAGTGCTAAGGCCTTTTGTTCATTAGTATAGTTTCTAACACATAGGTCATACTCTTTCTAACTTACTATCTAATAATGAAAACTATATTTAAAAAAGTACGAGTAATGCATATACGTACGTTGCGAGTTAGCATGAGATCGCCTACGAGATGTGCAAGTCAGTTTCGAGAAGTAACTAAGTCAGCGAGTATGTGTACTGATTATAACAACCCACTATATATTTTCAGTATCAAACAAAATCAGTGTATTCGCTACAATAATTTAATCTTAATCATTAAAAGGTATAGCAGCTTACAAAACATGATAGCTGAAAACACTGAGGCAAAGTCAAGCCACAGATATGATCGTTGTGTGAATGAATATTGTCGACAAAGTATAACTGATTTAATCAAACCCAACGTTGATTCTTCAAAACAACAACTAATGACGAGAAAACCAAATAATATGACATTCTTCCAGATCACCTGCTCATGTTCAATTTGCTACCTTTCATTGGGAATGATCTCATCAATTATCGAATTTCTATGGCAGGTTTGATTTTACAAAAACGATTCCTGTATTTAGTTCCAAGCTATTCCAAAGAACCACGAAGTTGTAAACCTTTGTATTTAAATATGCTACCTTTTTGAAAGTATTCAGTATGAAATATTAGTATTTCGATGCTTGTTCATTACCTTATCTGAACTGTTGATCTTTAACAGGGATGTGAAAAAGCATTGATATATAAAAATGATGTATCAGATTTGCTTCTGTAATAATCCCAAAATTTTCGTTCTTGTATTGGGGAAATGCATCTTTTCTTTGTTCGATGAAAATAGTAACTTTTGTTACTGAAGTCCAATTTCATTTGGGATTGAACCCAAGTACAGAAATCTTTCCCTGAACAGAGAAGCAATTCTTTGATTCACCAGCAACGACCAGCCGCTAACTTTGCCAAAACTTCATTCATTATTTTTAAAAAAAATTTTCACTCAATCTTCTCGTTCAGACAGGAAACAGAAGTCGAAATATTTCCCAAAAGACCACTTCCCCTAGTTATCGCAACGTAGAGCACATATCCAAAGGCTTCTTCTTCTTCTTCTTCTTCTTCTTCTTCTTCTTCTTCTTCTTCTTCTTCTTCTTCTTCTTCTTCTTCTTCTTCTTCTTCTTTCCTGTCTTTTTTTCTTGTTGTTGGTGTTGTTGTTGTTATTGTTTTTCTCCTTCTTCTTCTTCTTCTTCTTCTTCTTCTTCTTCTTCTTCTTCTTCTTCTTCTTCTTCTTCTTCTTCTTCTTTCCTGTCATTTTCTTGTTGTTGTTGTTATTGTTGTTGTTGTTGTTCTTCTTCTTCTTCTTTCCTGTCTTCTTCTTTCCTGTCTTCTTCTTTCCTGTCTTCTTCTTCTTCTTCTTCTTCTTCTTCTTCTTCTTCTTCTTCTTCTTCTTCTTCTTCTTCTTCTTCTTCTTCTTCTCCTTCTTCTTCTTCTTCTTCCTCCTCCTCTTCCCTGTCGTGTTCTTCCTGTTCTTCTAAAACTATCACTTTCTTGGTTATTGTTATTAATGCTCTTCCGCCGATTGCAATTACGAAAATACTGCCTTAGGCCATGGGAAGGGCTGACAGCAATGAGAATCTACCATTTATTCCTGTTCAATCATCTGTCAAACGATCTATAATTGCGCTCAAATACGCACACATAAATACATGGGAGTGGGCACACAGCTAAACACTGATGTATGAAAAGCTGTATTTTCATTGATCTACACGATGTAAACACTCACTCATGAATATGCACAAATATGAAGAAACATCATAAATACATAGATAGAGTTTGAAATGTACACGTACGGACTGAGATTTAACCGCCTCCTCACGAGGGCAGATTGTAACAAGTCGGTTAAACGTGAGCCCATCCTCATTTCCAGCGTATGTGTTGACACCGACAGAGAATGGCACTGTCGCCGAGACGAGGATTACGAATAAGTATGGATGCTTCCCAACCATTCTCAAATAGTGCAATTGGAATGTACTGCTCTACGGGTCAGAATCTCTAGGACTAAGCTGGCCTTCTTTATGCTTTGCCATTCCGAAACATGCAGAAACATAGCATAAAAACAGATACTACATTCTGCTCTAAGGCTGAAATGTCTGGGAAGGACTCCCTGATCCAAAGAGGAAACCACAGATACGTAAATAAACCTGCCAGTTTTAATGGGTGCTATGGTAGTTACTTAATTAATCTAGCAACTCAATGAAAAGTAAGCAGATCTAGTATAACATTTATTGATGGCAAAATCAGAAATTGCTAACTTTATTCAAACTCCGGTTGAGCTTGCATACGCCATCTATGCATTTTGGCAAAATTATTTGGCCATAATCCAGCAGTCAGTTCAATCTTGATACAAAATGACTCTTTACGTCAAGAAGGTTGATAGAGAAGCGTGTCAGCGTTTATGAAAACAACCCCTCCATGATTTCCCCTTTACTGTAAAAGGTTCTTACAACGATCATTAAACTTGATAGTAACTTTCAATAACAAATATGCACATATTTTCTTAATGGGCACCTTGCAAGTAAGCTTGTCTTGCAAACACGTTCTTGAGTTTTTTGAAATTGTTCCCTCCTAGATGACTAATGACACTATTTTTGAATTAGTCTAAGCTATCCTTAGTTGAAGAAATACGGGAGTAGTTGATGCATTTCAATAAAAAGCATATTCACCAGGTCTCGTATACGATTTTGTGTCAGACCATAATGAATTCAGTAGTAATCAGGGTTTCATCTATTCCAAGATTGCTGTAATTAGCAGAGGCATAGAAGGCATAAGAGGGAGAGTGTAAAGAGATTTTAATTTGTTTCTCTAAAATAAATCTATTTTGAAGTTTTTTTCGGTCGACGGAAAAATGTTCAAGTGTACCGTATGGAAATAATTATAACAAATTCGAAATCTTCTTTAATCTTTTTAAAGCAAGCAAACACGTTGAAGACACGTGCAGCAAATCACCGGTGTGATGATCGAAAATCGAGACGTGGTTAGAATGAAGTGAATTTTTTGAGGGTTTCATCGCAGAAACGAATTTTTGTTTATACTGTACCATTTTCGTTTTGAAGTAAATTGACTCAAAAATCCCCAAGTGAAAGGAAGAACATGTAATGTTGATAACTTTGGAGCAGTACCCTTCATATGCCTTTGTGCGCTTTGGGTTATCAAATAGACGGTGGCCATTCCTGAATCAATTAGTTTGGCTATTACAGATCTTTTTAGTAGTCCTAGTTCTTTTGTTTGTAGAATAAATCGCATATCTTTTCTATCTTTTCCTGTCGTTTATCAATTTTATTATCTTGCAAAACATTGTTTTTGTCTATTTATTTATCCACACAATGTCTCTCGAAGTTTTCAATAAAGTTTGATGATATTCTGGGGTACGTTGTGTTACTGGTACAGGAATAATTGATTAAATTCGAGGGCAGTTCCCCTCTTCCAAATACTTTCAACATTAAGACAAAATCTTTCCGGGTGAATCAAATCAGTAATGACAAAGTTGGGCCAAGGAAAATAACAAAGTTTTCAAATTATTCAACGTTAATGGGGTTATCTCTGATGAGTAATTATCAAAATTTTCTTTTATAACATTTTCTGTGATCTGTAACCAGTTTTTTTTAAAAACTTCTAGTGACAATATCGTGGGCGGATGTATGCGTTCTCAAGGTGCTCCTGGTTTGATGTGTATGCTTCTTTCAGTTACAAATTTATCCCTCCAAGATAAAGTAGAATCCAACATATTGGCGAGCTTCGAACTGCCCGCGGGTAACAGGTAATTCTCGGTTGTGTGCCATAGAAGATTGTTCTTTCGACAACAACTGTATTCCTTAATTATTTACCTGTCACTGGCCTGTCTGTTCTCTTTGAAAACCTTTTTTACGATTATCTGACATGTGTCTGTACCAGCGTTCTATTTTGCCTGACGTCGGTGCCACTAATTGAATAGAGACAGTATCCGTCTTTGTAAACAGGAGAGCGTTGCACGAGAGAAGAACTTTTTCCCCAGAGCTTAAAGAATCGACATCATACGTTTCTGACATCGGTTGAATTGCATCTGTAAACGTAGCCGCCAATTACAGCCCATATCCCTTCTACTGGAATTATGCCGGCTCAAGATTAGAAGCGGGAGTCCTTTTCGATATAACTATAGCAATATTACGTCATAGCATATCTTTGATTAGTATCTTTATCTTTGTTGCTTTGATGATAAGGATTTGACCTAATTAATCATTGGACTTTTTTGATTGCATCTTATCATCGGTGATTTTTGGAGGCTGCTTATTTTCGAGCTGTTTTGAACGTAATATCGTTTTAAAAACAAGATTAAAACCAAAGTAAATATAAGTTAAATATGAAAGAAACAGCGACGAATAAATTCGATCAAAATGAATCCCATTGACGGCATTACCGGCGTTTCCACTCGAAAAGACCTGAATTAGAGTAAGTAAGACTGGCTGCTCCAAATTCAAGTCTGACTGAAGCTTTAATTAGAGTATGAGATCAGGTAAAAATAGCTTTCTAAAAAAAAAAATTGTCATAACAAATTATTCCAAAAGAACGCGTAATCAGAACGAACAAAGTGTCTGAAGACGTCATAAAACTTCCAATTACCCTTTCTTTCCCTCAATGGTTGCGAGTTGACACTACATGACGTTATGGTATCACACTTTCTTTAAACTCTCTCTCAATATACCGTCTGACAAACTGCGATAATAAATTCGACTCCCAAAGACTTTGACAAAACATCCAGGGACAACTAGATTCTAGGTTATCTTGCTGTTGCTTGGGACGTAACAGCTGAAGTATTTCTTGCATCTGAACATAGTCAGTGCATCTGCATTAACTGTGCAAACATTCACTGAAAAAAAAAATTATGTAATGCAAATGGTTGAACGTTGCGTCCGATTCCCTGGAGGAGGTTCATGGGGAAGTCATTTGAATTGACTTGGAATGGTCTTGCAGAGCTCAACATAATGCTTTGCGTGTTTCAAGAAAATAAAAACTGCATGAACATGTACCTTCTGAGGGGCATTGAGCTAAGTAGTTTTGTAAAACTAATCCAAGAAATATCAGAGTTAACGTGCTCAAACGTGTTGAACCATCTTATTTTAATATATTTTATTTGATAATGTATTGTAAATCATCCTGATAGATACCTATGGAGCTGAAACATGGAATCTAACTAGGCAACAGACTAACAGACTTGGAAGTATGCAACTCTCACATGAAAGAATCATGCACAACTTTACATGGAGTAATCACAAGACGGCACAGTATATCAGGGAGAAAAGAAAATTTCTAAACATCATAGAATACGGAAGAAAACTTAAATGGCGGTTGGCTGGTCATGTTGAAAGAATGACAGACAACAGATGGACATCACAACTCGCGACATGGATCTCCCGGAGATCACATATGGAACCGAAGCCGGCAGAATACAAGATGGAAAGATGAGCTGGGCAAATTCAGAAAGTACTAGCTCTGCAAGGCCCACGATAGAGAGGTATGGCAATGATGATGATGATGATGATTCATTTCCATCTTAATCGTGGCAGTTTTTTTTTTACCACGACTTAACTCAAGATGCATATTCTTCAATAGTGAGTAAATAAATTACCAGTGCCGATTAGGATGGAAAATTATATGCAGATGAGAATCGAACGCCTAGCCCTTTACACCGGACTTCTACTCGCTCAACACGCAGCTGTTTTTCAATACGCCTTGAAACATGCACAATATATGCGCCTGTGTACATAAAATAAACATCTTTCATTATATTTCATGATAGATATTTCCCCGAATCGATACAGAATGCAATGGTGATTATGACACTTTGCTTCTCATGGAATTAGAAAAAAAAATACTACAAACACTGCACTGCAAAAAAGAATAGAATGTCATTCATTAAGTCTAGCCAAAATTTGGCTCGAAGCCACGATTAACATTGAACCCTGAACTCGGTAGTGATGATCTGCAGGAACAGCTTGATGATCATTAACCAAAGGGAGAACACTGATAAATAATATTTATTTGCCTTTCCACGAGGGGAAATATGACAGGGTTGTGTCTAAGCATACACATGGGTATTGACAGAAGTTTCTTACCGTATGTGCAGCATAAACGTCCCAGCGACCAACAACCATTCCCTTAGTAATCGAGAGATGCTACCAATGATTTGCTCTCTCAACGGACCAGGAACATATAGATAAATGGTATCTCAGATAGAAACAAAACCGGTTCGAATTCAAGCTAAGGCAGCTCGAATTCTCTTTTTAGTAATACTTTTAGGAAAAATACGGATACCCTGTCAGGAGATATACTGACAGTTGTCTCATCACTGGCATTCAGCGATGATTGACCAGAGAAATAACAGTTAAATGAGTCAACCACTCCCTGGTAACTTCTTTACCTGCACTGGTAGTCACCAAAACGAGCTTTTACATCCTCTAATGATCTAGACCGGGAATATTGAGGGAAACCTATTGCACATTGTGGAATCAAGTGTGGTTTTTAAACACCTGCAGTGGGATCTGAAAATAGAATTCAAAACCCAGCCCACATGCACTCTGCAAAGGCATGGGATCATCTCTCCTTGAGGTCTATCCAATCGCCAGATATTCTGACAAAAGACAATTCTCTTTCATGCAACCAAATTTATCAGAGGGATAAGACTTTAACAAACCATTCTCTCATAACCACTTATCAGCGCAGTATTTTTCTACGTATTCGATATTTTTGTGTCATGCTGTATTTAACTCAATTATTATTATAGACATATACAAAGAATACATGGTGCGTCATTTACCAATAGCTGTGTCGGAATAGACAGATTAGTGCTTTTTAAATGGTATTAGTTCAAAGTGAACGCAAAGTGCCTCAACCAGAATTCGGATTCGATTCGCTAATTCAATTCATCTTTCTACTAACTGTTAGCAGCTTCAACTTTCTGAAAAAATGTGAATTTTTCTCTGCAGTTGTTCAAACGTGCGTGTTTCATAAGCTGTATTTTATCGACATGAGATAGAAAAAAATACATTTCCTGAATGTGTATGTTCACGTATGTTCTTTAAAATATTATACCATCGAATTCTTTCATACTAAAATTCTCTCACCGTCCACATTCAGCAGAAAAATGTTTTGTTTCTTCTTTTAATCTCACTGTTACCTTCACTTTGAAATAATTTCTTTCTTCTCTCTATCATCTACTGTGACGATATTTTCGTGCATCAATAGCGTTATATTTCCAGTGTGGAACACCATAAGAATAATCTAACTAGCATTGTTAACAATAACATCGGGCCTACATTTTTTTTATAAGCAATTCGTTATGCATCTTACCGGCCGAAGACACATTTGCCTCGTGCATGTACTCGGGAAAATACTCAAACAAACACTGAAGACACAAGGAAGGTAAACATGGACACTCTTTTCCACATAAATTAAAACAAAGCAAAAAAAAAAAAACGAACTCTTGTTCAAGTCTCGCATCCATCAATGTTGCAGCTGGGATTCACGTGAGATTTCAGTTAGTAACGTTAGCAGCGGGGCTTTGCTTTGAATTGTTTCTTCTGCTGTCTGTTGTTAAAGAAGAAATTGCGGGAACGTTGTGGGGAGGTAATGAGTTTTCAATGGCCCCACAAGAGAATTCAGAGGTTACCATATTTGGAATGTGCTCCCTAGAGACCGAGATACAATGGATGGAAGCAAGTAAGAATGTTTTAGAGTAAATGGAAATCTGATGGGAGTCGGGGCTGGGTGGAGTACGTACACAGAGCAAATAGAAAAAATGTGAAAACAAGAGGGATAGATCTGTAAGGACTGACAAAAAAAAATACGTTATCAAAAAACATTTCCGAAATAAATAAAACATAGATACATGGTTACCCTTATCAGAAAATAGAGCGTTCCTATAAATACTGTTCATAAGTCGGAATAGCATGAAGCAACGAAATGATTACAATTAAATCACTTGTTCAATGGTCCCAAACGCTCAAATAATGTCTTCCGCTGAATTGCCAGGTATCAGAATGGATAGAGGTAGAGAAGACATATTTGTAATAGAGGGCGGGGGAAGAGCACGTGTACCCTCTATGACACTGAGCACATTCCTTGCTTTTGGACGTTTATCATGAGAGCGAAAAAGCGACGTAGAGTTAATGTTTAGGAGGTATGAGATACTTGTATAAGAAAAAAGAGCTGTCAGCTCGGTTGTAGAGATTATTACGTATTTAACACTTGTGCTTGAAGTCATGGAATATACAGAACTCTATATAAAAAAACTGTCTACAAAAACTATCAAACAAAATAGTCAAAATTGGTTTCTTCAGTTTACTTGTTGGTCTAGCTGGCTTGCTGACTGGCCATGGATGCATCTCGCGTAGAGGCAGCCCCATTGGAGTTAGAGGGCCGTAAATTAAAACATTTACTCCTTGTTATGTCGAGAAAAGTTCTGTTCTTAATTTTCTGAAAAGAATCCACAACCAGAATAAGCTTTTTAAGATGGAGAATTTGCTATGTGAATTTCTTCTGAATTAGTCCAAGGTTTTTTGTCCAAGTGTGTACATGCTTGTTTTTTTTTCTTTGCTTTCCTCTTGTTCAGACTTTATATTGATCCAACAAAATGTGAGAGTAGTAACCTATGCATCCAGTATCAATTTTTTAATCAATCACCCCCAATACAACATGCTGCTAGAAGACTTTGGTCCTATGACGGTTTCTATTGAGTGACTAACCAGATCTGCTATTCTTATCTTTATCAATAATGCTGTATAATAGAAAATGATTTTTGAAAATCATCTATATATATATATATATATATTTAGATTTACAATGTAATTTTCGAGTAAATTAACACCTTCGTGTATGTTCAGCAGCATTCACGCCGTTTTTTTTTTAATTCAGACTTTCCAAGTTGTCATGAGACAATTCCTACCGAGTGACTAACAAGACCTGGATACTATTTTTACAATACATATATATGTATGTTTATATGTATACATATGCAATGCTCTTCCGTAAGAATAGATCACTCTGATGGACAGGAAATTTAAGAAGCTAAATAGATATACCGCTGAAATTCGTTCCAGCGGTAGGATACCGGTCTCCGGGTCTGAAACGAAGGTTTCAAGCCTGCTTTGTGGTACAGGATGGGATAATAATCGTCGATAGCCATACTGAAGAGTCATAATGATATATATATATATATATATATATATATATATATATATATATATATATATATATATATATATATATATATATTGTATCATCCACAGACAGCTGTTTCGATGTATTACATCTCCTCAGTGTGGCTATGGACATTATCCCACCCAGTACCACGAGGCAGGATGGAAACCCTTCGATATCCTACCCCTGGATTATGGAACTGGGTGGTCAATAAGGCTGAATTTAAGCAATATATTCATTTACACAGAAATCCCCATCTACCAGAGTGCTCTATTCCTATGGAAGAGCATTGCATGAGCTTACAATGGATGAGTTACCTCACTGAAAGAGTGTCCAACTCTGAATAGGGGAGCATTATATATATATATATATATATATATATATATATATATATATATATATATATTACAAATTATAGATGAAAACAGCTCCGACAGTATACTGTATGTTACGTTACGTGGTGGATAGAAGACTGGTTTTTACCTTAAGACTTAGAATCTTCAGCAAACGATTTTATTTGCTTCCCTCATATTGTAGAGAACTTTCACCTCTTCTTTCAAATCAAACATTTTACAGTATCTGTTAGGCACATCCAACCTGCTAGCGTCAGTATCGTGCTTTGGGAGCATTATTATGTAAGACTCGAGAGTTGCATATTTCTGGCTTTGAGTACACTTAACTGAAACAGTGGAAAGCTAAAAGGCAGAATCACTGTTTCATAATAGATATTACTGAATAATTAATTTATTAATATAAAAAGGTGAATGAAATAAATGGAATGTAAATTAGAATAAAAAATAATCAGATTAAAATGAAATATCAAAAAATTGAATTATGTAATCATGAAAAGGAGAGTGGATGATCGAAAATATTCATATCCTACGGAGATAAACTTGGATATCATCAAAAAGAATTGAAGGTAATAAATCGCTGAGAAAAGCACTCAATAAAACTGCTTGTTGGTGTGTCGTGTGTCACTACCTGGATGTGAACGGATAACATTTGCTTGAAGCATCGGAAGATATTCAAATGAATTCCAAGAATGAATTCAGGTCTTTGAGCTGAAAACTGAAGTACTTCTATTAAAGACAGCCACCTGTATAATAATACTAATCTATATATCTGTCTACATATGCCGTTATCTGTCTGTACTACTTTCATTAATTCCTGGTTGCTGATAACCCTTAACTCTTCCGTCGAGACTTGCTGGATCTGATTGTAGATGTAAAAACAAACCTGTGAAATTAGGTATTTAACGTGATGGACTGGAATTGCCAGCAAGACCAATATCTGGTCTCACTGCATTCATCACGATCTATCAAGTAACCTGAATCACTAACCGATTCATTAGTCGAGTAAGAATACCCAAGACAAGTTTCTCGCAAGGTGCCCGGGCAGCCTTCTTTGAATAATAATTACTTCCACTACCTTCGTCATTATCTACAAACTGTTTTTTTTTTCAATCACTCTCCTATTCAGTGCCAAAATAAGAATACTTACGGCGAAGAAATTTCTCATAGTTATCTCATCAACAGCTAGAGGACTATAGCAACATATCCAGTTTGCGATTCCACTTATCATCATTTGTCCCTTTACAGATGGAAAAATTAATTTGAGTGGAAAATTACAGCAACTTGGCATGCGGCTGGTATAGGCTAGAAGTAAAGTCGGTGCGCAGCATCTAAAAAAAAAAAGCAGGAAGTTCATCTGTTCCTATCTAAACCGAAATTTTCAAATACGGTAAGCGTGGAAATACAAATGTTGTTCCAACAGATTTTTCCGGACTAGTTGTTTGTATTGTTAACACGATGTTTCAGACGATTCATTCTACGGCCCTCTTTAGGTGTAGTATCCGAACGCAATGATAGTAAACAGACTTTTCCGATGATAACACTGAACACAATATTCTGACGGATCGGAGGAAAACACAAACACCGAAACGGCTTTCAATCGCTCAAAAAACTATTTGAATGTTAATGGTCCCTTTAAAACTATAGACAGTATCTTCAGAAACGTTTTGATTTGTCTGTCACTTTATATATTATGATTGCATTGACTGATAAATTTGGCGTATCTTTCAGTAAATACCACATTACTCACAGGTGTATTAATTTGTTAATAGATATATCTTGAGAATTGGTCGTTTTATTTTTATTTTTTTGTTTATAAGTCGCCATTCAAGTGGATGGATGCTGTCAAATATTCCTGAAAAAAAGCTTATACATAAGATTGGTTAAATGGATATTTTTGCGAGAAATTAGTAATATCAGAGTAAAAAAATCGAGCTGTTTGATCTTGAGAAATTACTTACCGATCATTCGTTGATTATCAAGATTAGTCTCTTCTATGCAGTGACATGACGTAATTGATAGAGACACTAAACGTCACTAATCATGTGGCTAAGTAAGCGTTGCAAGTCACATGACTTACTGAGTTCTCATGATGCTGATCGGCTTAAACAATGAAACGTATATGAGTAAAACAACGTAAACATTCAAGAGAAAATTAAAAAGATGAAGCAAATGCACTCAATGCACATCCACGTGTCACTCCGCTTGGGTTCATTAAATAATGTTGCTACTATTGGAAATGGTCTGATGGTTTGTGATAAGGAAACGTTGTCCTTTGTTAAACCACTTTTTTCCCTTCCGACTCCAAGTTGAAATAAAGCGAGGGTTCTTAGAAATGGATGAACAAGTTATATTGTATTGAACAAAGCCAAAGTTAGAAAAAAGACCACCGACTGTTTTGTAACGAACAAAAATGTTAATTTACAGAACACTTTGAATTGAAACAGCTGCTTCGATTGTTTGAGATCATCGGAGAGTTAATCAAGATATAGAAAAAAATCCGCGAATAGGGATCCAGCGAATACGAGAGCCCTCTTTTTTTTCTAATACCATCCACTTTTCCTTAATCGTTTCTGACACTGATTAATCGCTAGGCTGACGACGAGAGGCGATCTGAATGCAACAACCTTTGACGTTCTAGTTTTATTTCCGTCATCAGATGGAGGCATTATCTGACAAACAATGGGGCCTCCTTTCCCTGCATTCAGGAATAATGGCTGCGAACAAACGTGGCAAAGATTCCCCAATAAAGATTGATCTTTGTGACACTTTTATCATCAGGTCTGAAGAAGTGAGGTGTTAAAACAAAATCAATAGCCCCTGTAAATTGGCTGTATTTCTCCTGTTATTGTGCTTTCAAGAAACGTGAAATTGGGAACTCTGTCTCTTTTCTATGTACAAAAACTACCCACCTTTCATATTTCATGTATCCATCCCTTTGTACACTGAGTATGATGGTAAAACAATCATGTAACACGCATTATTGGTGGTTATATCTGAATTGTGTTTATGGCATGCATACACAAAGACACTGCTCATAGAACTTGATAATTCCCATATCATAAGAAAGTGAATCAGAAAAAAAAAAGATTTTCTCGGTAGTATTCCCGAAGTATGCAATCTCTGAAGTTGGGTGAAATACATTGACAAGGAAGATGGCTGAGTTAGAAATGAATATCTGTTATGAAGAAAGAATGAATCTCTTCTTTTTTTTGGCTGCAGTCATATTGAAGGTATACATATATAAATAAAGATACTCGTAATGTCTACCAGATTCAGTAAAGAATTATACTGAAACATTCATTCACTTTGCTCAAGTTTTCAACGTATATTCTGCAGATGAACCAAGATAACATGGTATTAATTAAAATTTTTATCGTTGAATACTAATCAATCCGCTGCTGAAAAATCTTTATCGAATTTCAACTTCAAAAGCGTTAATTTAAGATTGAAGGAGCGCTTGTCGAAAGAAAATTTTAATAGCCAAATCCTTGCGCCTGTTAATCTTGGTTTAAACTAATCCATACATATAATGAGTATATAAGCAAATTTCCCCTTTGCAGTATTCGTCGTTGACGCATCTCATTGGTTGATTCTCCCTCCTATTTTTGCGTCGTAAAAGCTTTGATCACACATTGGAACAGCTCAAGTTTAGTTAACATTCAAAATAACATTAAGATTAAGTAACTTGAATGGTTAAAAAAATAAATACGTCAGTGAAATCGCTTTAAATTCTTAGTGCAGATCCATACATGAACAACTCCATTAATTTTACAGGTATATTCTAGTACAGTTATCTTTGAAAATGCTATTACGATAAAGTTATTTGAAGGTCAATCATCATCATCATCATCAGCAGCAGCAGCAGCAGCAGCAGCAGTAGCATCAGTCTGTTTGTGTCCGTCGTTGGACATAGACCTTCCCCAAGAGCAAGTACTTTCTGAATTAATTTAGCTTGTCACACCCTCTCACTTTTCGTCAGTTATAACATTTCACCTGATCTCGGGGGGGGGGGTCCATGCTGTGAGTCGTGATGCCCAGCAGTTATCTGCCATTCTTGCAACGTGTCCTGCCCATTGCATTTTGAGTTTTTTTAACAGTTTCTGTGATGTTCAAAACTTCTGTCTTTTCTCTGATATACTGTGCTGCCTTATGATCTATCCATGTGAGGCTTAGTATGATTCTCTAATTTGCACGTTGAACAGTTCCCAGTTTGAGGGTTGATCTCTCTATTAGCTCAATATCTGACCATCGGTAGGCTACATTGGTTTTGTACCTTTCCTTTAAGGATTAGTGTGATTTTCTTTTCTTGAAATTCGAACTTGTTCTTCTGAAACCTTACCAACCTGAATATGATTTTTCGCTTCATCAATTCTTCTTTTCAGGAATTCATGGAAAATTTCTGTCCAAGGTTATAAGTAGTAGTCTACTTTTTCTTGCTTTATCCATTTGATTTCAATCATTATATCTTTGTTCCCAACATGTTTGCTGTACATGACATGTGTTTCGATAGAGTTCATTTGGACGCACACTTTCTTGCTTACTTCATTTAGTTCGTCAAGCATTATTGGAGTTTGTGGAGGTTCTTAGCATAGATGACGACGGTGTAAGCAAATCTAGGGTTACTCAGGTAAATCCTGTCTATCTTGACTCCTTTGTCCTTCCATTCTAAGTTTTGGAAGATCATCTCTATGCTGGCTGTGAAGAGTTTGAGCGACCTTTTCTTACCTTGTTTCACTCTTTGTTTTCTAGTTGGAAGGGCTCAGAGTCTTTATTTAGTGCCTGGTGAGTGAACTGCTGTGTTGGTAGATATATTGCAGTACTCTCACATATACAGTGGTTACACCTTGTGGTACCATTGTCTATGACTTTGGGGATTCCCATTAAATCAATAGCCTTTTTCGAGTCAACAAATACTACAGTTAGTGGCATTCTATTTTCTGGTGCTTGGTTTTTTAGTTGGTTCACTGCATAAATATAGTCGATGGTTGATTTTTCTCCGAAGGCATCTTGCTCCCGTCGTTAGTTTTCATCAAGTGTTTTGCTGATACTGTTAGTGATCGCTTTGGTGAGATGTTTGCAGATATAGTTGAGTAGGCTTATTGACCTGTAAATATTGAGATATTTTGGGTTCTTTTTCTTTTGTATAACAGCATTATGATTATGGTGTTAGTGGAAAGAAAAGACCTCGAGGAAAACTAATCAACAAACACCTCCTATGCAACTATGGAGGGAAAAAGAAAAAAAACAAAAGCAAAGTTGGCTTTCTAATTCATAGAAGAAAAATACTGGAAAACAATAACACTTGATTCAAAGCCATCTCAGACTGTGCAACCAGTGTCACAGTATAGAAGGTCGTTCACTGGGCATTCAATGATTGGAAATCTCTAGAATAGCGCTTAAAGACAGTATGTAACAATTAACTTCCGAATTTACCGATCTTCGCCGATAAGATCTATTCGGATGAGTGTCAGTCTATATTTTGTGCATTAAGAATCAGGAAAATAGTGGAAAGCAAGTCTGGCTGCTTCTGGGTAAAAATCCACTCAGACTCTACTGGGGCAGCCAGCATACGTTACACATATAGATAGAAAATGCAAGTATTCAAGACGTATGTCTGAATGTTAGAAAAAAAACAAACTATTTTCCTTCATCATTAAGGGGAGTGTGAGCAATAATCAAGTACCTTCTATGAAAAGTTAGGGTTGTAAACGTGATACATACATAGAGAGAAAATGGAAAAAAAATTGCTAGTGGGACTTGATCATAAACATAGAATCGCTCTCTCTCTCTCTCTCTTTCTCTCTTTCTCCCAACCTTGCTGTTGCCCCCTTCTCACTCTATGCATCATTAAGATTTTTTCAATTTTTTTGGTCTAAATATGAATGTCATTTTTGTTGGATAGGTAAATAAAATAGACCTTAATATAGAAAATTTCCGAGGAAGATCGCCAAAGAAATTCGTTTTAAACTCTCTGAAGTTAATTCTTACAAAAGTAAGTAAATAACACCGTCAGAGATGGAAACTATTTGTAAATGCATGATTTTTTGAAATGATATTCACAAATATCATTATTGTCTCTGTATGTGGTTGTATACAGCATACTTTGAGTGAACTATTCTCCGGTCTTCTCGAGATGAAGACATTATTAGTTGCTGGATCTGTTTTGCTTCAGCTCATTGAATGATCTGAGTCCTTTTTTGTTCCTTCGTTGATTATCCGAGTTACATTGTTGGAGTTTTAAATGCCTTGTTGCATTAGACGTGTAGTATCTGACTATTTATTGCAAACTGATTCCGATGGAGGCTGTGTGTGCGTATGTGCACGTGTATCCACGTGTGCGTTAGAGACTTTTTCTTCCTCGTGTTAGAATCTTCTTAGTTCCGTAGTGTCGTCCCTTTTTCCATCATTGATGGTCAAAAGTGAAGGGAAGTGGAGTGAAATAAACGTTTTCCCTTTTTTAAGGGTCACAAGTGAAGGGGATATTTTTTTCTCTATTTTAAGATGAAAAACGAAGATATTCTACGTTTCCACTTTTAAGCGTCAAGAGTAAGTATAATTTTGTTCATTTCCCTGTTTCAAAAGGAAAAAAACTGAAGGTGATTCTTTTCCAATTTTAGGGATTAAACTGAATGATCATTTTCAGGTGAAGTGGAGATATTTTTTTCTTTTCAACCAGTGAGAGTGAAAAATCAAGAGAATCTTTTTTTTTTTTCCATATCCACGGGTCAAAAATGAGGGACTCCATCTTGAAATTGAATACGTGAAGAGCCAAAAAGTTAACCAGTTGAACTAAAAATATTGGGGAAAGAAAGATTAGGATATTAGCCGAAATGATCCACTAATTGTATCAAATAAGAACGGCAAACATTATGAAAGTAGCAGAGCAAAACGGCTGAAGTATGCCGATGAAAACAATGATGGTAAAAAAAGGAGATAGTCGGCCTGCTTTGATATTCAACACATGATTGCCCGACATTTTACCTTTGGTTGAACTTGGACCACCTGTGCAACGAAATCAGCTATGAGGCATACCAATTATGTGTTAGTAAGATTTGATTAGTTTAGCAAAAGTCTACATAATCTGAATCAGTACTCTATTATTGGACTGCAAAGACACCTTGCAAAACTTCGCTCCTCGGTAGACAACCTAAAAAAGATAAATTGCTTAAATAACCATCAGAATATTTGGTAAATCAGCTCATATATATATGTGTAGGTTATGTTTTTGCAATGACGGAAAGAAATAGAGACAAAAAAAACAACGAAAACTCCTCTGAGCGAACGATTACTTTTGTTGATTATTTATATTGCCTAAGACAAAGACATGACGTTTAGTATAGGAAGTGGGGACCAGGAGGAAGTAGACCCCTTCATCTGCCTGGGACAACGAATCAATGGAGTTAAAACATGGAACCTTACCGGAAAATTGACCCTCAAGCTGAGAACCATGCAACCTGCACTGCGGAGATCATGCTCAACCTCACATGGAGAGATCACAGGACTGCACAGTACATTAGAGGAAAAATATCTATAATAGATGTTTTCCCGTAGAAATTGCAAGTGATATCAGCAACTGAATTCATTCAGACCATATTAATTATTTGGTTGAATTTATTTATTTGACTCCAAATTTGGACGCTACATTTTTCCAATCATTCTCTGTGATAACAGGGTTTCATAAATTCTTTTCATCAATCAATCACTCAAGCCCTTTCACTCTCTTGCTCTCTCCGTCTCAATCTTTCTCTGAATTTCATATAAACTAAAGTAGCGTATAACGTGGTTTGCCAGTGCGGACATATGATTTAGGTGAATAGATAGCATTGTTGCCAGAGTCCCGTCCAGAGCAAAGACTAGAGTTGGCTTCGTTCTTCTATCATAAAAGCAAGGATACCAAAAACGAGCCCTCAACTAATTTAGGAGAGTATATTCTTTACCATTGTTCTGTTCCATTACATTAAACCAAACCAATATATGAAATTACCATTTCTTCACTGTTGGCCAAAGTAGCCAGTTTCGCATATTTACAAAAACTCATGTTACGAATACTCAAGGGCCTATTTCATTCTAAAAGATACATACATTGATACTGAAACCTCCGTTTTATTGTATTCCTTTATTTTATATACAATTCAAACGTTGCAGTTTTTTGCCAGAATAGAAATCGGAGTGAATTTTGAACCTCTTGCAGCTGAGATTGCATAATTCAGATTTTCAAATTTGGAAATGAAAATATACTGAGGTCAACCTTGTGTCTTTCCGAAATTAGACAAGGAAATGAAAGAAGATCCCTACTGAAGGGTCACAGATGCAAAGGACAATGAAAAAAGACCGATAGAACAGTAATATAATATCTTTATCCGATTTATAATCATGTTAGAGCAACTAAAAAGAAATTATTCTTTAAAACAGTCTATATTCATTAAACGAAACAGCGGGAAACTGGAGTTATCAACAAGCTGTTCTTATCTATCACAAGGACACAGCAATAAAGCTAAATGTGACGAGGTTGCATTGAGCCAATCTTTCAAATAGGAAAAGATCTACCAGCAAGGCAAAGCATGAAAAGTTTTCAAAAGAACGTAGAGACAATCAAGGAAAGAAACAATCTCTCTCTTTCTTTTCCTTCTCCTGTCTCTCCACATTTCTGTCTGTCTCTGTCTCTCAATATTTACTTATATATATATATATATATATATATATATATATATATATATATATATATATATATATATTTGACACACCAACCAAACTATATATACATATATTTATATTTGAGTATTTCAGTGTGTATATAAGTGTGTATCTATCTATCTATTTATCCCTCTCTCTCTCCCCCTCTCTCTTTCTCTCGCTCTATATATATGCATATGTGTGTAAAGGTATATATATATATATATATATATATATATATATACACACACACACACACATATATATATATATATATATATATATATATATATATATATATATATA
This sequence comes from Thysanoteuthis rhombus, assembly GCA_963457665.1. Taxonomy (NCBI): domain Eukaryota; kingdom Metazoa; phylum Mollusca; class Cephalopoda; order Oegopsida; family Thysanoteuthidae; genus Thysanoteuthis; species Thysanoteuthis major. The sequence goes on along the minus strand of OY735204.1, from coordinate 66,475,633 downwards.
TATGCATGTACATATAGATTTGTATATACATATAAATGAAAAGATTGCATGTATGTATCTATGTATGTATACATGTGCAAGCATGTATGCACATATGAATGTATGCAAACGAGCTGTATATTTTTCGGTTTAGAAATATTGATCACTACAGGTGATTTTTTTTTATTTTGTGTATAAAATGAAAAAAAAATCACTGAATAACTGAGAAAGCGTGCCAAGATTTTATTCATGCATTAAATAGTTTGATGCCATTGAATCCAGCATCTTGTACTCCACCCCAATCGTCGCTGCCTGAAAGGGACAAGTTTCCGATTGTTTGAGTCTTTTTCATGTCCCCAAGGGAAGAAAACTTAACGACAAGTAGGGAAAGGACACTTGGAGACGAAAGGGAATGAAATAAGAGAAAAAGAACAAAAAAATATATATATGAAAACTAAAAATATTTGGAAAAAACATGAATTCTGAAAAAATGTTCTCCAGAGAATGAATCAAAGGAATGCATTTTGTTAAAAAGAAAAAAAGAATGAATAAAAAGCAACATTTTTTAATAATGGAATATTCCTTAGCATCTGTCATTACTGACAATAGACATAGAAGGCTTTTTTTGCATGTTCCTTCAAGTGATAATTGTGGTAAATTTGCGTTGTTCCAGTGTTTTTTTTAATCGAACCATTCTTACAGTATAATACAGAGAATTTTCAAAATAGGGTGATCAGATAGGGCACAGCGAGATTTAGGTTCATGCCTTGCTTTACAGTGATCCCATCAAGCATAATGTGAAAGTTTTTGGGAATAATTTGGGAAAAAAATACACTATTTATCTAACTTGCCGTGATCAGGAGTTGCAAGTTGTGTTACTGGTGTAATCAAACTCAGAGAGAGGCCCGGGGGAGAGAGAGACGGACAAACAGACACACACATAGACAGAAAGAGACATTAAAAATGTCAGGAGGGGAAGGAAAATCTAAAAGTAGGAAGAAAATAGATGAGAAAATAGAAAGAAAGAAAGAAAATGAATGAAAGCAAAAAAAAACAAAAAACAAAGGTCAAACAGTTTAAGAGATAATGAATTTTGTAGAAAATCGAAATGGAAAGATAACGTCGGAGAAGAAGAGAAGGGAAGGAAATGAAAGAAAAAAAAAGAAACTCAAAAGAAGGAAATAGAAAGAGATAAAGGCTCACCTTGACTGCACCTATAAAATCTAAGAGGTAAACAAAACAGAATTAATTTTGTCCATTCAATATCATTCCCCCAAAACTTATCCCATTTCAATTCCTTTATTAGTTGTTCGTGTATGAAAACAAGTTGACCTGAGTTACAAAAATGATTTTGTCATCAGTTTTGACTTAAATCTGATTCATGCCGTTATGACGTCACTGGTTTTAGCGAGATAATTTTCATTGTTGTTAAGGAATAAAATCTGAACTCAATTGTAGGAGTTTGACAACGACTCAAACAGATATGAATAAAAAGTAATAGACCAAACGAGAAAAAATCTCCTGGGTTATTGAAAAAAGAAAAAAAAAAAACAAGGAAAGAAACTGCAGAAAGGTGAATGAAAGTTTTATCAAAGAATCCTGGAGAGAGAATGTTTCTTCCAAATCGGTGTTACCAAGATTTGAAAGAAAAACGTGTCAGGAAAGCTCAAAAAAATAACCGAGAAGAAAAATAATTTAAGAGACAGGAAAAGAAACACCAAAATCATCAAGGTATAAACAAATAAAAGGCATCTACTGTATTACAAAGGCTTGCGAATTCGTGTTGCATCGTAGACAAATTACCTGTTACAGCGGGAAACATCTCAACTGGGTGCTCTCGTTGCTTGGCCTTTTTTTTTGTTGAAAAAATATTTATTCACACACACACACACCGATATATATATATATATATGTGTGTGAAAGTTTACGAATTTTCAAAACTAGATACATGATAAGAAAAAAAAATTCACAAGACTTCATTTCAGTCCATAATGTCACATTATCTGTTCATGTAGTTTATTTATTTTCTCTGGTGTTTCACATAAAATATGATATCATGGAACTACGTGTAAATATTATCATCAGCATCAGCAGCAGCATCAGCTGCAGCAGCAGCATCAGCAGCAGCAGCAGCAGCAGCAGGAGCAGCCTTTTAGTGTCCGCCATGATTCGTGAGACCTCTTCCGCTGATATCAGGGAGCTAGTATTTCCTGAACTTGTTTACTTTGTCATCTTATATTTTGTGGCCACAGTTTCACATACGTTGTAAGTCATGTTGTCCAACGGTTGGCTGACATTCTGGTAACGTGACCAGCCCATAACAACTGAGTTCCAAGCGAATATTATAATACCTCTAGTTCCTATTTACTCTCTATTATACTGTACTGTTTTGTAATCTCCCATTGTGATAATGGGCATGATTATTTCATGTGCACTTTGCAGGGTTCTCATTTTGAGATTCAGTGTTTTAGTTAGGTTTCATGTTTCAGTTTCAATTTTACAGACAAACACATACACATACACACACACATGTATATATAAATATTCATACACACAGACAGACAGACAGACAGACACACACACACATATATATATATATATATATATGATATGAACTGTAAAGAGTGAGACAAACTTGGGAGTAAAGTGTTTTGAGTTGTTTTGACGTAAGGTTTATGTATATATATATATATATATATATATATATATATATATACGTATTCTTTTTATCACATGAAACAATTGGCTCTGTGTGTCACGGTGCCTTGTCAGCTTAATAATCGGTGCACTTCGAATACTCAATTGACCTAGGGCTACGTTTTATAGGGGGGGAGGGTTTGAGAAAAATCTCATGAGGGTTCCAGAGGAAGAGCTCTACTCACTATGATGCTGAAATGAACTTTACTTTCTGTCCAAATGAATATATGCTTCCTATCATTTATTTTGTGAAATAACTGGCTCCGTTTGAGTCACACCTTATATAGTTCCACCAAACATCACACAATTTTAGCACGAGTACTTCAATACATATATATATATATATATATATATATATACATATATACATATATATATATATATATATATATATATATATATATATATATATATATAAGATAATTGATGTATAATCCTACAGAATAATTATAAACTCTTTATCGTATCTGAAACTTTATTTAGAATGAACATAATTGTCTGCGTTGAGAAACAATAGTGCAGCTATGGACAGTGTACTAACATGTGGATATTTGGAATTTTGGCAGCTATTTGGACTTCAGCTTACCAAAAGACTGTTTAGCTCAGTGGTAAAAGTAATGCTATGCTGAATCTGTTACCAATTGGTATCAATTTACATTCCTGCAGCTGTTTGATTCTTTAATCTTTTATTCAATTTTACGCAGTCTTGGCCAAGTGACCTATTCCCCTTTTAAAAACAGGCGTTCATCTCCTGAAGTTTCAAATAAACTAATGAATAAATTATGCACACACACACACAAATATAAATATATGTACATATATATTTCTTTTCTTTATATATTATTGCAGTTTATATCAGTTGAGTGCCCATCATGTTTAGATAGGGTATTTATATCGATATGGTACGACAACAACAGCAATAGCTTCAATGAAAAATACAAAAACACAAGATACAACAATACACATAATGTATCGAAACCATATATGTATGTATGTGTATGTACGTGTCTGTATTTTCATGGTATGTAAGTACTGTGTGTGCCTATATATATATATATATATATATATGTATATATATATATATATATATATATATGCATGTGTGTGTGTATATATATATATATATATGTGTGTGTGTGTGTGTGTGTGTGTGTGTATACAAAAAATACTACTCCGATATATTAACATTCCCTCAAGATATCATTATGATAATTGTTTTTTATCATATTGGAACAGTTATTTGGAATGATCATTTGGTATTTCAATGAAAACATATCACTTGGCCCAGATAACTGTAAACAATTAGAAAAAAATTCCCATAGTAGCCCCGTTTTAAAATATTATTTATGCTTTCTTGAAGTTATTCATTATCTGTATAATAACGGATTATCAATTTCAATATATTGAAACGAAATATATATACACACATACATACACCCACACATACACATGCATATAAATGTACATGCTCTAACCAAACAATAGATCTATGAATATAAACGTAATTCTGCAAACACAATGCAATTGTCATGAATGGCCAACCTGCCTTGTACCTTACTAGGCAAATGTTAGGGAATAATATGAGGGAACATAAGAGGAGACAAAACTAAAATTATGAAGCAAAAAAACAGCAAATGATACAAAAAATAAAGGAGAAAACATAATATAAGTAGATGATTTATTTATAACATACACGTGTGAAAATACATCCACGTGTAAGTGTGTGTGAGTGAGTGCGTGTGTGTGTGTGTGTGGATATATGGGTGCGTGCAAGCGAGTTTAAGTGTATGTAAACATCGAATAATCAAATATATTTGATATCTCCAAGTGAAGATAGATAAATGATACGTGCAGATGGTTGAAAAGATCCATGAAGTAGTATAGGAATGAATGAACAAACAAACGATGGGAAATAAAGAAAAGAAATCAAAAAAGAATGAAAAGAAAAGAAAAAAAAAAAAGATTCTCCATAAGCAATATATATATATATATATATATATATATATATATATATATATATATATATATATATATATATATATATATATATATATATATATATATATATATATATATATATATATGAATGTTGATCATTGTTTCTGTCGCCTCGGAGCGGTTCGTAGCTAACGACAGCACAGTTTTCGGTGAAACTCATGCTTTCTTTGAAGCTGATAACACGGGTTAAAATTAGAACAATGAAGAGGAAGAAAAAGAATGAGTACAAAATATTTATAAACACAGTCACACGCATAGACTTACAAATATGCACACATACGTTTGCGCGCGTGTGTGCGCACGTGTGTGCGCACGTGTGTGCACACTTGTTTGTGTCGCTTTCTATGAATACGTGTTCATATTTTAGTTCAACAAAACAGGTGTCTTTCTAAATATAAGCGAATATCACCATCGATATATATATATATATTAGCAAGGATATCCTTCATTGCTGGGTGAAAATATCATCAAGTACAAAAGTATAACAATACAAGAGAGAGAATTATAAATTATAAAGATCCAATAAAACCAAAGAGGGCATTTGATTGACTTGGAGGTAATTAATATTTTTTATTGAAATGCGATTAGTTGATTTTGATGAGATTTTTTTAATTCCTGTTTCCCGCAAATACTTTTCCGAACTATTGTTATAGAGTCTAAGTGCTATAGACAATAAATGATCTAGTCAATTTTGGGGGGCATCACACACCCCTTTTTGGTCAGGGGTAGAAATGCGCTGGAGAGTTCGTTTCAATCAATTAAACCTATGGGTCAGTGGATACAAAATATGGAACAAAAAATGCGCAATATTTTACTTTCCCTATTTATATTAATCAACATGTTTTGTAATCCTTCCGACTCTTCTGATGTCATAAAATGTCATGAGGGAATCTCAGATGTTTGAAGATTCCCCTTCTATATTCATTCTGATTCTCTCCGAGTCAGTTATCTGAAAACTTTTGGAAATAGAGGTAATATAATGACTCCGTTGGCTGCAATTCTTTGTAAGTAAGTGTGCAGCTACAAGGGTAGGGATTTCTTACGATGTAAAATTATTGACGGTCAAATATACCGAACCACTCCTATATATATATATATATATATATATATATATATATATATATATATATATATATATATATATACGTGTGTGTGTGTGTGTGTATGTTATCATGAATTGGATTATATTATATAGAGACACTTATTCAAAATGATTGGTGCACTGTAAATTAATTGTTTGGCCCGAAAAAAGAATAAACAATTTTTAAGATAGAAATGAGTCTTCTGCAGGAATAGAACATTTGACTGATAGCGTTGCCACTTCAACGTACTGTTGCTCTTACTATTGAAGTAAACGGTGACCATTAATGCAAAGGCCCTAACTGTTTTAACTCCAAATTTTTTATTCTTGTTTTTTCACTGTCTTTATCTGTTGTATTAGTTTTACAACGCAACAGTTATGCTATTCAGAAAATTGATATCCATGAATAACATAATAATTGAAAATTGCGTTATCTCTTATTCAAACTCTTATTTAAAATGGTCTCTCGTTATTACACGATGATAATTTCAAATGAAAATTTCAATGTAAAATAATGCAGTGTGTAATTTTTGAATTCAACGATTCAATTAGTTCTACCCATGATATTTCGTCTTAACGTCTATATTTCGATAGAGACTCACCAAAAACATCCGTGTTGTAAACTGCGACACGTAGTGTTGAGTTATCTAACCAAAACGCTCGAACTTATCAATTTTGTCGCCAAGCATAACTAGTTTTTACATTTCACACGTGCTCAGACGGTAGTTATCAGGGCTTAACCGCCAAAGTTTTTCTTATCCCATCAGCATGGCGTGAGAGATTTTTGTTGAAGAATTTTGTGATGGGCAGAATGTACATGAGCAGAATTCGAACTCAGTTTGTCGATTCCCTTTTTTCTTTCTCATCTACGGATGACAATTATGTTATGTCGCATCTAGTATTTCCCGAACTATGCTTCCGTTAATGTTAATCTTCATTCATATATTACTTTGTTGTTGCTCAACTTGAATTTCTTTTGTTTGTTTGTTTATTTTGATCGTTTGTTCTAGAATGTTTGACAAGGCAACTCTCCACACTTTCGAGCGCCCACAATCCAGTAATCCTCTTTGCAGAAGCATTCATCACACGCATGATTTTCAAACCTTGGTAATCTGATTTGACATTCTACCAGAAAATTGCCCTGCAGTTGTTCTTTTGTGGAATAATTTTTTCTGTTGATTGAAAAGATATATATGTATAAAAACACACATATATATATATATATATATATATATATATATATATATATATATATATATATATATATATATAATTATATGTCTCTCTCTCCCTCTCTCTCTCTCTCTCTCTCTCTCTCTTTATATATATATATATATATATATACATATAACCATGGATCTTTGTTATGTGTTCTTTGTTCATGGATCAGATCATAATATGATATGACAAATATTTAGAAAATATTTTTGCTGTTTATTAAGCAGAAACGACGCAACATCCCTAATTTACAATTATCCTAGTGGAAGACGTAGACCTGCTTCATAACTGAGATCATGGGCGTCTGTCAGATCAGGGTGCCGTACAATTGTTTTATACAAGCTCATACAAAGAAGCTGTATTATCATCATTCGTTAGATAACAGGGGTACCACTAATATATACGGTGAATGTACCTTCCTCTACAGGATATATTGTTGTGTCCCTTATCCCATGGAAAAGATGCATCGAGAACCCGTGGCTGATGTCATGTCATTGTTTTTCGTCCCCCATGGGATGAAAAGCCCCAATGAAGTCTCTCTATTGCATTCGGTCCCTGACAGCTTGTTCTGCCACTATCCATGCTGGCTGATCCTTCCCGACTCCCGTGTCACAGTTTGGTGCCAAGTGGCTATGGGCCTTCCAGGTTTTCTTCTGCTTGTTGGGGTCCATATTAAGGCAGTCTTTTTCTATCCGGGTTTTTCTCCATCATCAGAAGCTATAACAGACGTAATTTTATTCTGTCGAAACATCGGGCATATTCAACTGAGGCCTCCGTTCTGTAAAAACTACCGCTCTCCTTATGACTGTTTGGCAAGCTCTCTGAACCATACAGTAAAACAGACAGATTGCTGTTATGCAAGTGCTACATCATTTTAAGGCTGTGTTGCTTTGACCCTGAAGTAGAGCGGTATTAGGAAAAGGAACTTTGAGCCTTTCCCCAGCATTGCTTTGATGTCTTTCCAGTTCGGCTGTCAATTACTGATAACGTTGTCCAAGTGGGTTCAATCTTCAACAAACGAGAATGGATACGGTGATATGAAGTTTATAAGCATTACTCACGTTTTTGAAGTGTTGAGTCCAGTCTGCTCAGTAAGGTTGTTGTGCCTGCAAGTTTTAGCTTGCATGTCGGAGTGATTGCCTGAATGGAGAGTGATATCGTCTGCGAATTCAAAATCTTCCAAATGCGTGAACAGGATCGATTTGATACCTCTAGATTTATCTACTGTGGTGTTGGTGGAAGTCTAGTACACGGTAAAAAAGAAGAGGATAGGAGAAATGACGCATCCCTATCGCACCCTGGACCACAGGGAAAACCATTCCAAGAGAGTATTTCTCATGAAAATGCACAAATCAAAATGTTCATTGAATTTTTTTGTGCTCGTGACGATGTTTGGTGAAATTTTGTAGTAGTGCAGTGTTCTCTAGAGAGTGTTTCGAACACTGTCGATGGCCGTTCTGAAATCTACTTAGCCGATGTAGAGCGTTGAATTCCATTCTAAACACTGCTCTATGATAGTTCCATTTACTTTCTTCCCTACTTGAAACCTGCTGCCTGAGCCTGGTGTCGATATTCCTCCATATCCTGCTAAGAGTTATTTTGAAGAGCAGCTTGCTTTAGACGGTGGAAACTGTGATTCCTTGCCGGCTGTCGCAGCTTTTGGTGTGGAACTTAGTAAGAATTTTGACAATATGACCTTTCAACCAATCCCAAAGGATGGTGCTACTGTTCCAGGTGTTTTGGAAGTGGTCCGCTAGAATAATTGTTGGTGCAAATATAGGCCTTCAATATCTCACCATGAATAGCGTCAATGACACATGGCTTGCCACTCTATAGGGCTTGAAGAGCGCTCCTAACGTTGATTGGATCGGGGGGCTGATGCTGATTCCCAGGTGTTGTCGTTTTTGTTCCCAAAATGGATAGTTGGCCTTGTACAGTTGCCACTAAGGTGCCTGGTGATCCTCTATGTTATGACTTCCACTTATTCATCTCACTGAGGACTTGTGCTCTTTTGATGGTCTCATACGAGGTTTGGACACTCCATACCCCAAGGCGGATCCTTACTTTTGGCCCCGGTGCACCTTCTTTTGAAGTTCTGTATTCCTTTTGGCTTTCATCGTGAGTGATCATTTGAGTTGCCGGGGTATACTCTAAGCTTGGTGTCAATAGTTTTGTCCATTGTAGTTCCCAAAACGATGTCTTTTTACAGGGTGACGTTGTTAGCGCCATGTCAAACGCCAAACTGGAGAGCTAGTGTGCTGACTTTCGTCTAGCTCCTCACCCTACACCAATCTAGAATGTTTAGACTTCCTTGAGGTCAGAGGCTCCTCAGCCCAACACTCAAGATCAATGAAGCACAAAGATCTCTGCACCATGACGAATTCAATGCCAAAGGGAATTAAATTCTGATTTTCATAGCTGGACCACGATCTTCTTATTCCAATATTTTCGCAATTTTCGTTCCGTCGTACTAAACCAACTCTGGTTAATCTCAATAGCAGCCATATTTCAAAAATATCAATGATCCATAACATCTTTTTTTATTGATGATGTTTATACAATTTGAATAGGATGCTCAGCATTTAAACCAACATTTTCCCCTATAAATATTCATGAGTTTGCGTTAGAACTGAGGTTATAATATTTAATTTTGAAATTTACAAGTATGAATATATATATATATATATATATTTAAAAGTTTATATGTAAATGAAAATAAAAATATGTATTTGAATATTTATAAGTATACATACATATACGTACATTTGTATAAATGATTCTCAATATTCATTCTTATATCTCATTCCTTATTGTTCACACACACATACATATATGCATGAATATATACATATATTTGAATATGTATAAGTATATATATATATATATATATATATATATATATATATATATACATGAATATTTATGAGTATATATACATATATGTACATATGTATACGTGATTCTCAATCTTTATTCTCGTATCTTGTTCCCTATTGTTCACACACCAACAAACACACACACACATACATATATATTTATATGGTCGAATGTGTGTGTGTCTGTGACTGTCCATCTATGGGGGTCCGTGTCTCTTTGTGAGTGTGCATTTGCATGTATCTATTAAAGAAATAATCTTACAATCAATCAGTGTACCTAAAGTAGTAAAAGTGTTGCATTAATGTTGCAAAATATTTCAGTCTCTTTGGCCATTTATCACCTTTTATTTTAGTAGGACCATCAAAATACAACCTAAATATCTTTAGTCTTTGTTTGTTTTGTTTTTTCTTTTCACTTAATACAAAACTAAAAACACTGGTTTTTGCTGGATTGATTGGTTGAGCGGGAAACAAACAAAGGTAGGACACATGTATAATCTGATCATCCTACCTCCACTTGCCGATGTTTCAACCAAGGCTGTGTTCATTGGTCGCAATTAAACAATGTATTTCAATTGTTGGAGACACGAAATCTCGCATATACATAAATCATTTGACGAGATTTGCACTCACGGTTGATCAGTTTTGTTACATCTTGTACTACGATTGAGTTTGTGTTACAGCCACGCTGATAAAAATATTATGAAGGGTTGGACATATGCACATCCCCAAGAGCACCTATATATATATATGTATATATATATATATATATATATATATATATATATATATATATATATATATATATATATAGATGATATGATGATAGTTATAATGATAAATACATACATACACACACAAATATATATATATATATATATATATATATATATATATATATATATATATATATATATATATATATATATATATATATATATATATATATGCATGAGGTGCTAGCAAAAGTCAGGTAATTCCTAGTTCGGAGATAAAGACAATTTGTGTACCGTTACACGCAGTTTCCAATTTTTCCTTCGTTGTAGTCTTTATGGGAATGTATACAGATATCCCAGGAAGGATACGCTAACAAAGCTCCTATATCAGGTTTGCAAGTGCTGATAAATTTCCCTAAGAAGATAGAATCTCAGACTTAGAACCAAGCAACTTGCTCAAATTTCAAAGACAATAAATCCCATCAACCCTAAAAAAAAACAACACATAAAACCAATGCGTCCTCTATGGAGTTGAAATATGTAAACTAACCAGAATCCTGCAATGTGCACAAGCAACGTGTTCAATATAATTCGGAGAGATCAAACGAGAGAACACTATATTAGAGGAGAAGACAAGAGTCAGAGATATCATAGAAACCATTAAGAAATCCAAATGGCAATGGGTTGGTTATGTTGCAAGAATGTCAGACAAACATTGGATATCACGATTCACAACGTAAATCCAAACAAAGATCACCGACAAAACCATGACCAACAAAATACAATATGGCGTTACGAACTAAACAGGTTCAGAGAGTATAGGCTCTGCGACACCGAATCTTGTGGAAAGTCCATGGCTAACGAGGAATGATGAAGGCTGCTTCTGGTACGGATAATGAGGATGATTATCTTGTATATAGTAATTACACACACACACACACACACACACACACACACACACACACACACATACATACATACACACATACACGCACACATGTATATATACTGGTTCGTTCGTCACTCGATTATTTCCGGTGCCGCACGAAATCTGTTTCCAAATAAATTGTCTCAACAATTATTGCATTCTCTTGGACATAAACTATCTAATATATATATATATATATATATATATATATATATATATATATATATATATATATATATATATATATATATATATATACATGTATGTATGTGTGTGTGTGTGTGTGTGTGTGTGTACACATATAAATATATATAGATATATATTGATAGATAAGTATAGGTTACTATAAGATTTGTTTGGGGGTATATCTCAGAGTTTTATTTATTCAATTATATAGCTCTATTTTTATTAATATTAAGCATTGCATTACTAAAGACAGCAACCAAGCTTCCCTAAGAGATAGAGAGAGAGAGAGAGAGAGAGAGAGAGAGAGAGAGAGAGAGAGAGAGAGAGAGAGAGAGAGAGAGAGAGAGAGAGAGAGAGAGAGAGAGAGAGATGGGCATCAAATAAATAATGAATAAATATCAAATGAATAATAATCTATTCCACATCTCTGAACGTCTGCTAAATGAGCCTCAGGCTACTGTTTGATGCAATATCTGCCTAAATCAACATTTTGTTGATTTTTTTTTCAAATTTGCCGAGAGACGGTAATTCAATGCACATCGACTCGATACACAACTCCTGATTACTTTTTTTTATATTTGTCGACTTTTGCTTGGACTATAATGCATGTCATAAATATCAAAAGATATAGCTGGTATTTATTGCTACACTGAGTTATTGGTTAACGTACCGACCGAAATTCTGTGTATTGCTGAGATTTTTAT